>OZ030023.1:17685000-17827500 GCA_964023405.1 Apodemus agrarius | reverse complement strand
CCTTGCCACACGGGCCAGGCTGTAAACTAAAGCACCCGACGTGACTTCTTGGTGCCTCATAAAGTTATTAAAAGTCAGATTCCTTCTTTGTTCTGGGAATTGGTTCGAGAGTCCTCAGGGGATTTGCTGAGGGTTGTGTGTGGGTTCTGAAGGCTGTGTCCCCAAAAGCGTCCTCTGTACTGCCAGAGGATCTTTCATAGTCTCTCTCTGTGTCTGTCTTTCTGTCTGTCTCTGTCTTTGTCTCTGTCTCTCTCCGTCTCTGCCTCTCTGTCTCTGTCTCTGTCTGTCTGTGTAGGTGTATTTAGAAGGCAGGAGGATCAGAGCCTGAACTACGCATAGCTAGATCCTGTGACCCCGTCTCAAAACAGAGACATAAGCAAAAATCTCAACCGAGCAAAATACCACAAGGCACGTTCCATCCTGGGTGTGAGGTCTCGGTCAAGCATATTCCCGTGCGTCCTTCCACGTTTGCAGGAGAGGAAGGGCCGATGGCAGACACACCCTTGTCATCACTGGGCATGCATACTGAGTTTGGAAAGATAACACTGTCAGGCAGGAAAGCACCAGGGCAGGCCACAGCTGTGGGGTTTTCTGGGCTGCTTTCCTCTTTGTAAATATTGGGACCAGATAAGACTCCATAGCAACATCAGGTTTTCCTCCTATCTGTTAGAAAGGATCTGTGGTATGATGAGGTGAATGAGCACCCCCTTCAAAGACATCCCTAGTGCTGCTCACATCAAAAGGAAATATTCCGTCCCACTCAGCTACACACTTATAGCCTAGTGATTTTAATAGGTTTCCTGGTTTCTGTTTCAATTTTCTTTCATTCGTGTGAGGGTTTTCAAAGTCTTTTTTTGTAAAGGAGGAGGAAGAAATCTTGATTAGAATCAGGACCTGGCTGCCCCAAAGGTCAAGACAGACTCAGTTTGGCCTCGCTGGACAAACAGTGCTGTGGCATTACACTGGTTGGGAAAGAGCAGTGGGTGTGACGCAGCCCAGTGCCCCAGGGCACAGCTAAGGCCTGTTCTTCTCTGGCCAAGGGCAAGCCTTAGGAGGCAGGCCTTCGCCAGCTCTTTCAGAAAGTCTCACTGAAGAGAACAGCGGGCTAACGAGTTCGAGGGTATTTATTACCCTATCCAGATATTTCTATCAATTCAAAGACTTCCAGTTTTTAGTGTCCCTGTGGAACTTTGCTCCTCGCATCTATAAAAACACCACAAGAATGCTTTGCTAAGACATCTGTCCTCTGTGTATGTCCGGGAAGACAACAAAACCTCTTTTTCAGATGAAGAATGTGAGGAAAGCAGTTTGTGGGAGAGGAGGCAGCGCGAGGCTGGGCTGCGTCAGAGCTACGACCCAGAGGGCCAGGCTCTCTCTGGGACTTGACTTAACACCCTTCCTAAACACAATGCGACTGCTACTTGAGTCATTTCCTCCTACTGGACTAAGGGCAGGGCAGTTTAGAGCAGTGGGTCCTGGGCTGTATGTTGAGCTTACGAGGGGAGTTTTTAACAAACAATCCGGATGCCAGAGTGCAACCCTATTTATTCAGACTCTAGACCCCAGAGCTGTCAGCGGGGAATGCCAGACAGAGAGAACAAGCTGGCAAAGCCACCTGCGAAGCCACACAGCCAAAGAGACTCCTAAGGGCAGAAATAAATCAACCGATGATATGTCTGCTCCATGCTCTGCTTAAGGGGAAAGATGTGTGTGTGTGTGTGTGTGTGTGTGTGTGTGTGTGTGTGTGTGTGTGAGAGAGAGAGAGAGAGAGAGAGAGAGAGAGAGAGAGAGAGAGAGAGAGAACCAGAGTCATTTGGATGATTCTATAGCAGAGAGAGACAGCAGACTGAATATGGCCACCAGACTCGACATGGCCAAGGCTATCTGGAAGGGAAGGAAGAAGAGCAGAAGTGGGATAATAGAAAAAACCTAGTGAGAGAAGCAGGAGTCGGGGAGACGGGCGGATGGAGAGATGTTAGCATTAGCAGTGATAGACGGGTTATAAGAAGAATGAGTTGGGGAGGGGGGAAGCCTTGATCTGGAGGGAGCGTAGGGAGGGGAGGAGCTGAGAGGGATGGGTGCTAGCAGGGACTTTGAAATGTACAGCAGGTACTTGTGATGGGAGGAGACTGGAGGTCACGAGTGACCATATATCCCTTCTGCCAGAGGTTAGGGGAAATACTCCTTTAGGTAGAGGGAAACCAGCGTCACAAGTCCCCGAGGAAAGCTGGCTTTCATCTAACCCCCAGAAATCCTCCTGTAGTCCAGGTGAAGCTCATTTCTGGACACACGGACTTCCTTTTGGAGTTTGGGGAACTGGAGTTTCTTTTGGACCTGGCAGCCGGGAGACATCGCACGTGCACCGTAGGGGTAGACACAAGAGTGACAAGAATGGCATTGGGGACAGCCTCCGGGACAACCAACACACTCCTTCTCATTCAGAAATTCTGAGTGCTTGGTTGAAGCATTGGGCCACAGCTGGATAGAAGACCGGGTAGAAAATCAATTGCCATGGACAGCTGTACTTTTCAGACAAGACAGAAAGGAGGAGATCTAGCAATTCTGTCTTAAGTCTTAGGGCAAAGTAGGAGCAGATGGTGTAATCTTGGGAATGCTGACTGAAAGAATTATCTTGTCCCGAGATTCCCAAACCTGATTTTTCAGGAATGAAAGGGGAATAAAAAGCCCATGACAATGACAAGCAAGAGTGTAAAATATCAGAAATTCGGGGACTGAGTGCATTCTTACCATGTATGAAGACCATGCCAGATATAGAAATAAATAACAAAAATTAAAGATTAAAAGTAAATAAGTTGGCCAGATGTCATGACAAATGCCGCATTCCTAGCATCGATCAATCAATAACAAAAATGTTCAGGAGACACAGCCAAAACAAGCAGGGAGGCTTGGCCTGTTTTTACAATTTTTCTTTTTCTCCTTGCTTGGTTGTTTTTTGTTTGTTTGCTTCTTTTTGTTTTTTCAAGGCAGGATTTCTCCGTGTAGCCATCCCTGGCTATCCCGGAACTCACTCTGTAGATCAGGCTGTCTTCGAATTCAGAGATCGGCTTGCCTCCACCTTCTCAAGGCCAGGACTAAAGGTGTGCAGAGTCGCTGCCAGCCACCTGCTGTTTCTCTGTCGCCTGTCTTAGACGCCCAGTGCTCTGGGATAGAGACACTGTGTGAGGGGATGGAGCCTAGAACTTTCATCAGGTGGTAGGTTTTAATTTACATTTTCTGTTTCTCCATACTTATTTGTCTGTGGTGATACTTCTGGATGAAAAATTTTGATCTCTTATAATTTATAAATAGAATACAAACATTAAAATATATTTATAATGTACTCTTGTATTTCATTCATGATATTTATCTTATTTTGCATTATACTTCCTTATAGTATATAACTTATTTTGATAGCATGGTCACGTGGTCCCCCGGCCTGGAACCAACTTTTCCTATGTAATCAGTTGAATTCACTGGCACTGTAGTAGCCCCTGCCCTCTGGAAACAGCCTTTGGCAATGAATTCGACTGTTTCAGGCAACCATCATTTTCCTGAAAACAGTTTCTGGCCCATTACATGTTTCTTGCCCGTCTATGACAAGCTCTGGGTACAATCAGCAGGACTCACTAAGAGGGTGTTCCTGCTTGCTTCAGGTTTCTGTGATAAAACAACCAAATGCAACTTTGGGAGTCACGGGTTTATTTGGCTTATAAGTTCCTCTCGCAGTGGATCACTGAGGGATGCCAGGTCAAGAGCTCAAGCAGGACCCTGGACGCAGGAAGCAGAAATTAGAGACATGTTGCTTGTTGGCTTCCTCTCAATTTACACCTGCCAGGTCCTGCCTAGGGATGGCCCCACCCATAGTGAGCGGGACCTCCGCCCATCAATCACCAGTCTGGTAGAGATAATTTCTCAGTGAAGGCTCCTTCTGACTTATGCCAAATTGGCAAAAACTAACAAGCACAGATGGGAACCAGTCACAACGCTGCTACATACAGTTCTCCCATTGCTCTTTAGAATGGTCGCACAGGCTCTCACCCTGCTCACACAGCTTCTCCTGAGAATTTAATGCCCCTTACCTCAACTCCTCTTGGCTGTGCCATGATGCCAGCCCTTCCTACGTCCGACCCTCCCGCTGAGGTTCTTCTAGACTAGAACCTTCCATATGAGGCAGACTGCCTTAGCCCTCGTCTTTGGGATAGGCTGGCAGAGTTACTATTTCTATAAAACATACTTTAAATTCCATTCTTAATGTTTATATATATATATATATATATACATATATATACGTATATATATACATATATATACACGTATATATATATACATATATACATATATATATGTATATATACATATATATGTGTGTGTATATATATATATGTATATATATATATACATATACATATATATATATATATATATATATATATATAAAATCAATGTGCAAGGAAAACTGTACAAAAGAAAGAAAAGGATGCCCTGGGTTTACCTGTCATCCTGGAGGTAGCGGGCTTACTATAGAATTCTGGGCATCCAACAGAACAGGCATTCTGTCAGGAGCCACAAAGGGACTGCTAATAACTAGCAGGTGATCTTCCTGAGATGGCCTGCTTCAGATTATTATATAATCTGCCACAGGTTCGCTCTTATTAAGTAAGGCTGTAAGAGATTCATTTTAGGAAAGATTCCTGCTACTAATATGCTTTTCCTGTTATTATTAAACATATATAACAATAACTAGGTATTAATCCACCCCTTTGGAGCAGATCTCTGCAGAACTACAAAGATGTACTATCGGGTAGTGATGCTATATAGACAAATAGATGACTTAAGTCTTAATAATGATTCTATAAAAATTCCTAAAATTATATCTGTGATTATTAAGCTCTTTTATAGTGGGACTGCTACTAGGTCCTTTTCTGATAGAACTGCAATGAGAACTCTGCCAGTCTCCCAAATGTCGCCAGTTCATTGCTCTTAGATAGTAACCAGACTTTCTCCTACTCAGATTATATTCCAAGAACTTGTAAAACATTTAACCAAAGGTCATAAAAAAGGGAACTAATGATTTATTATAGGTGCTGGGACAGAAGATAAAATATCGACTGGGTTTATCTATACAAAACTTCACTAACAATTTAGTCATGGTTTTAAACTTTTGGTGAACCTGTGAAGCTGAGATAGTTGATAGATATTTAGCCAGATAATTACTCCTCAAGGATAGGCATGTACACATTTTATTTTGTAAACTATTTCAATTCATGATTTGGTTTTTTTTTTTTGTGTGTGTGTGTGTGTGTGTGTGTGTGAACTTGTGATCAACTTTGTAACATGTGATCATGTATTCTGAAAGATGTATAAGTACTGAGGACAAAGAGATGAGAGGCAGATAGAAAAGAATTTTTTCCCTTTTTCCCCTCCTGGAAGAATCTTTTCCCTTACTAGAATTTTTGCCCCCTTAGAGAATTTTCCCCCTTCCCCATTTAGGATCTTTCTGCCTTTCCCCTTAGTTAGATTTCATAGGAAACTTTTTACAACTTAATAATACATGCTACATCTCAGGGTTGTTTTGATTTGCATTTCCCTGATGACTAGTGATTTTGAATATTTCTTAAGGTGCTTCTCAGCCATCCAAATTTCTTCAGGGGAAAATTCTTTGTTTAGCTCTGTACCCCATTTTTAATAGGGTTATTTGGTTCTTTGGGGTCTAACTTCTTGAGTTCTTTGTATATATTGGATATTAGCCCTCTGTCGGATGTCAGGTTCCCAATTAGTTGGTTGCTGTTTTGTCCTTCTTATGGTGTCCTTTGCTTTACAAAAACTTTGTAATTTTATGAGGTCCCATTTGTCAAATCTTGATCTTAGAGCATAAGCTGTTGGTATTCTGTTCAGGAACTTTTCCCCTGTGCCCATATCCTCCAGGGTCTTCCCCAGTTTCTTTTCTATTAGTTTCAGTGTGTCTGGTTTTATGTGGAGGTCCTTGATCCACTTGGAGTTGAGCTTAGTACAAGAAGATAAGAGTGGGTCAATTCACATTCTTCTGCATGTTGACCTCCAGTTGAACCTGCACCATTTGTTGAAAAGGCTATCTTTTTTCCACTGGATGGTTGTAGCTCCTTTATCAAAGATCAAGTGACCATAATTCTGTGGGTTCATTTTTGGGTTTTCAATTCTATTCTATTGATTTACTTGCCTGTTGCTGTACCAATACCATGCAGTTTTTAACACAGTTGCTCTGTAGTACTGCTTGAGGTCGGGGTATTGATTTCCCCAGAAGTTCTTTTATTGTTGAGAATTGTTTTAGCTATCCTGGGCTTTTTGCTATTCTAGATGAATTTAAGAATTTCTCTTTCTAAATCTATGAACAATTGATTTGGGATTTTGATGGGGATTGCATTGAATCTGTAAATTGCTTTTGGCGAGATGGCCATTTTTACTATATTAATCCTGCCAATCCAAGAGCATGAAATATTTTTCCATCTTCTTTGATTTCTTTCTTAAAAGACTTGAAGTTCCACACCAGTCAGAATGGCTAAAATTAAAAACTCAAGAGACAGCAGATGCTGGCGAGGATGTGGAGACAGAGGAACAGTCCTCCACTGTTGTTGGGATTGCAAGAAGGTACAACCCCTCTGGAAATCAGTCTGGCAGTTCCTAAGAAAATTGAGCATGACACTTCCAGAGGACCCTGTAATACCACTCCTGGTCATATACCCAGAGGATTCCCCTGCATGCAACAAAGACACATGCTCCACTATGTTCATAGCAGCCTTATTTATAATAGCCAGAAACTGGAACGAACCCAGATGTCTCTCAATGGAGGAATGGATACAGAAAATGTGGTATATTTATACAATGGAATACTACTCAGCAATTAAAAACAATGAATTCATGAAATTTGTAGACAAATGGTTGGAACTGGAAAATATCATGCTAAGTGAAGTAACCCAATCACAAAAGAATACACATGAAATGCAATCACTGATAAGTAGATATTAATTAGCGCAGAATGTCTGAATATTCAAGTCACAATTAGCAAATCATATAATTCCCAAGAAGAAGGAAGGAGAGGGCCCTGGTCCTGAAAAGACTTGATCCAGTATGGTAGAGGAGTACTAGAACAAAGAAATGGTGATTGGGGATTGGGAGGAGGGAAGAGGACTTATGGGACGTATGGTGAGGGGGGAACTGGAAAAAGAGAAAGCGTTTGAAATATAAACAAAGAATATAGAAAATAAAAGCAAAACAAAGAACACAAAAAATAATACTTGCTATAATCATTTTTCTAAGCGTCCCTTTTTCTTCCTGCAACTTCCAATAGCAGGTTGAAATCTAGAGCCAAACAGCTCCTGCTGAGATAGCACAAAGGCTAGTTACTTTCTCCTTTGCTGTTTGAGGAAGATGTGCTAAGAACTGCAGTTTCTGGCCAAAGAGGATCACAGAAGGCAGGTCAGCTACAGTAGCATAGTAACTTAGATAAGTAAACTTTTTATTATACAGCAACCCTAAATATCTTGTAAAACAAAGTCCCCCCCCAAGCCCCCCACTCCCCCTTTCTCCTGAGGATGGGAATCAATGTTCACAGCACTGTGCTCTACTCCCAGGCACTAGGGCAGCCTCTACTTCTATTCTTAGTCTTTCTCTTGCTGCCAAATGCATGTCACCTCCAATTCTGCTCTCCTCAGCTGTGCACCTGCAGCTGTTTCCTGGAGAAAATGACACCATCAGTGATTTCTCTCCAGGACAAGGTTGACTGGGCTGGGAGGGGTTTTGGGGGGGGTGAGTTCAGGCCATGAGACCACAGACTGATGAGGATCTTCCCCCCAACACCTCCACCTGTCCAGAGCTACAGCCAACCTCCCCCCCCCCATGTAGTTTGACTCAAGGCTTCCAGATCATCCTGAGTTACGTCAGAGTCAAAGAAAGAAAAGAGAATATTAAATGACATTCTAAACTTTCGGTTTATGGCAAGATGTTGTAGATACTAGGGTTGCAAATCAACCAGGAGTTCCAGGCCAGAATCACAGGAGATCTAGACGTTCATGACCCCACCTCCATCTCCCACCCCTGCCGTCCCAACAGCAACAAGAAGTGGCATGTGTGTCTCCTATTGCTTCTCTGCTTCTCTTACTTCCTGGCTCCTCACTGTCCCGGCTCCCCTCTCTGATCCCCAGTTCTTAGCATAAGGCTTATTCCCCTCTCTGATCTCACAGCCTGATCGTTACCCCAGTGAGCTGAGAAGCTGGATCCATGGGAAGTCAAACCTCTAGCCCCCACTCCCGCTTCTACCAGGAGGCATGTCTCTCTCCTCACCCTCTTCACGTCCTGGTGCCCTGTGTCCCCTGCCCCTCCTCTTCCCACTGCTCCTCTTACAGCAGCAGACTGGGAACTGCTCACTGCTCTTATTCCTAGAAGTCCTCTTAGTCACTCCTTAAGAAGTCCACCACATTGCGCCCCACACTTCCCCAGCGCAGGAGCATTTGAGCCTAGCTTCCAAAGATTCTACACCCCTCCCCAGTTTCTATAACAAAGGCATAAATTGGCATGTACTTCTTGGTGGTGTTTTTCTGTCTCTAAGGGATTGCCTTACTTTGATTCTGTATTGATGGCCTTGATCTTCTGATTATTGCCTTTCATAAAATGATCTTAAGTTTTGGCTGCCATAAGGTCTTTCTCTATGGCTCATTGAACCTCTAGAATGTTCTTTTTATCTGTGCCATTTGGAGTCAGTTCCTGTGCCTACCTTGTAAATATCCCCCAGAGTGCTAATCTAGACTTTCTTGATGTTTCAGTTTGCATAACTTTCAGAAGCCCCAGCAGCCACCTCTGTGCTTCTCTTTTAGTGACTTCTTTCTGAACCCCACACTTCTTGACACATCATTTGCATTTCTACAGAAGTGGAAGTCGAATTTAGTGAGAACTAGTTTTTTGCCTACTCTGACACCTACTTGCATTTCCTATATGTGTTCTGGCCCATTGTCCCGCCGCCACTGCTCTGTTCATAATCATGGTCACAGTTTTTGTCCCATTTCTCCGTAATTCAGAGGCTGTACATACATGACTTTGGACAACCTGTAAAGCCGTTGGGTGGGCTCCATCCATGTTTGGTGAATGTTCTCTGAAAGGCCAAATGAACTTCTTTTGCACAGCATACAGCTTTCTGCTGAGATAGCTCAGGTCTCTCGCTTGTTTTCAAGAGCTGACACAGACTATGGGAGTCGATGAGTTTCAGTACAAACCAATTCATAGAAGTAGATGCAGCCTAACTGGGTAGCTCAGGGGTCTGATTCCAGCCATGCTGGAGGCTGAAGCAGGAGGATATCAAGGTCAGTGGCAGCCTGGGAGACTTACAGAGACTGTCTCAAAATAATAATAATAATAATAATAATAATAATAATAATAATAATAAAAACTATCTACTTAAAGACTTGTACCTACAATGCAGTATGTGGAAGGCTGAGGTAGAAGATTGTGAGCTTGATCAGCCTGTGCTACATAGCAAAAAATCTGTCTCAAAAGACTGAAAATGCAAAACTTAAAGCGAAGAAAAGAGAAGTCATTTTTAGACTTCAAAGCCAGTCTCAACTGTCATGTTTCTGGAAATATTTCCTTTTCATTCTCACAGTAGGCTGACAGAATTAGCCCCTACCCCTTTTTGAGAGTTTCAAGCACACACACACACACACACACACACACACACACACGTGCGCGCACACATGCATGCACATGCATACACATGTGTATACATATGCATACACATGTGTGTGCACATGCACACACACAAGTATACGTGCATGCACATGCACATATACACATGTATACGTGTGTGCACACACAAACATGCATGCACACGCCCCAGTATGAAGCATGCGATTTACACTGGGCCCTGCTCTGCCTCCGCTCATTCCTTCCCGTGTTGTATGCTATGAGTCCGAGATCTGTATTCTAGTCATCCATGTGTCTGTGTGTCTAGTCTAGCCTAAGGGCAAGCTCGTAGTACGTTCTCTTTGCACACCTGGGTTGACTTGAATCCTCTTGAAGAGCATTCCAGAGCTGCTTTCTGTAAAACACTGAGCTGTTTCTACTTGAAACGCAGGACGAACTTCCCGACTATTACAAGCCTTGGATGGACATTGCCAACAGACTTCCTCACTTAATCGAGAGCCACCAGCTCCGAGCCTGTGTGTACGAGGTACGTGGCTTCGTTCTTCTTGTTTCTCCTCTCCCTGCCCCTTCTATCTCCGTCTCCTTCCTTCTCAGCCTTCTGGGAGTGAGACAGTTGACCTGGCTGTGGGAACTGAACTTGGCCTCTGAGCTGTCAGCAAACCTGTCTCCCTTAGCGTGCACAAGCAGCACCTGAGACACAGCAAGTCCTCATCGTGTGTTTGTGCAAAAGTGATCATAGGTGAGAATTGAAAAGAAACTGTGGGGAAATGAGGAAGACACACATGGAGACCGTCAGGAGCCATTTTGCCTACTTCTGTGAAAGCCTGCCTATCAGGCAGAGTCAAGTCAGGCCAGGGCCTGCTGGAAGATTTCCTGGCCTCAAGGCGAGGGGCTGAATGTTCTGTTAATCTCGGAGGAAGGAACAAGGAGTAGGGAGACCTCTGGATGGGTACAGATATCAGATGTACATCAGCCAGTCTCTGCTGTCTTGTGACTTTGTTTCCCACAATACTATAAAGTATATAAAGCCTTTGAGAATTAAACTCGAGGCTGCTGCAGTACCGACTGGACAGCCCCCCCCCCCGGTCTCTCACCTTTGTCTCTGAGTCTTCTTTTCCATCGTTCCTATAATCCTCACTCCCTCCTGAGAGGACTGCTTGGCTTTGTACCAGTAGGACCGATACAGGGTATGTTCAGTGGACTTGTCCCAAGCCACACAGTCACTGGTTTGCTACCTCTGGGTGGCCTTAGCACATTAGAGTTTGCATGCCTACATAGACACATACACTATACACATATCACCATATACATGGAACACACTCACATCCCACCATACACATGTGCACATATATAGACATGCACACACATGCACACACATATACACATAAAACCGACAGTGAATGTACCACCCTGAATCAAGCTGTGAATTTTAAGAACATACACACTGTTCCCCAAAACTCCTCACGAGGTGTTTCACCCTCAAAGGGAAAGCTCCTCCTCTCTCTCATGTCTAGCACTCACAAAAAATGTCAGTTGTGCACCAGAGGGGAAGGAGAATGGTTAGTCAGGAGAAGGTCTCCCACAAACCCGTGTGTCTGTCTTCATCCACCATCCCTTATACCCTGATGACTGGGTGACTGGCCAGGATGCAGTGGGACAAGCAGTTCTGACGGTTCTGGGTGACAAGCAAGTGAACAGTATTGGTGAGGATGCCGAACACACGTGTGCTTTGCTACAGCTAGTCTGTAGTATGAACTGATCTTGCAGAAACAGTCATTCAAAATAAAGGTGCGAGAGGACCCTGAGGAAAAGACGGTCCAGCAACAGGTCCAAAATGGGAATCCAGCTCAAGGGGAGGTCCCAAGGCCTGCCAATATTACTGAGGCTATGGGGCGCTCACAAAAAGGGACCGAGCATGACAGCACTCCAGAAGACCCAACAAGCAGCTGAAAGAGTCAGGTGCAGATATCTGCACCCAACCAATGCACAGAAGCTGCTGGCCCCTGTGGCTGCATTGGAGCAAAGCTGGAAGAAGCTGAGGAGAAGGGCGACCCTGTAGGAGGACCAGCAGTCTCAACTAACCTGGACCCCAAGGTCTCTCAGACACTGGACCATATACCAGCTGATATGAGGCCCCCAACACATATACAGCAGAGGACTGCTGGGCCTGCCGTTCATTCACAGATGATGCACCTAGCCCTCAAGAGACTGGAGGCCCCAGGGAGTTTAGAGATCAGCTGGGATGGGGGATGGGGACATCCCTGTGGAGACAGGGGGATGGGGAAGAGGTATGGGATGTGGAACAGTTGGAGGGTGGACAGGGTGGGGGGGAATAAAATATGGAGTGTAAATAAATAAATTTAAAAAATAAGAAAAGGTGCAGTGACTATGCAAAGCTGTTGCTGTGGCCACTTTCACGGCAACAGTAAATACAAGGTGACAGAAGACAGGAGGGGCAGAAGGAAAAACCCACCAACCTCCATTCACAAATGTATCTGTTACATAAATGAAAGCGCACAGCTCTTAAGTGGTCATGTGGGCACGTGCCCGCATCTCCCCGCCACACTACGCGTCTTTGCTCTGTAGTTTACTGAGCCATAGGAAGTCCGGGACAGTATCTATATGCAGAATTGTTAAACATCTACTTCATGTGAATCTGTGCTTAACATTTATAGATATGTAGATGGTAGTAGTAGAGATAGGTAGGCATATTTACCGTCTGAGAGAGTCTTAACATGTAGCCCAGGCTGACTTTGAATTTGAGGTCTTCCTATCTCAGCCTCCAGAGTGCTGGTATCACAGGCATGTCTTCATGAAGACTCTTGGCCCCTTCTGTATATAAAAAAAACAAATGTCCTATTTTATATAGATTCACCTTGGTATCAAAGGGTACTTTTCAATTAAGACCAAGGAGTGATGTCCACAAGCACCTAATGTGTGTCAGAAATACTCAACTCCTTAGTGAAGTCAGCGGGATGGCTCCCCGGGGTCAGAGAACCCTTGGGTGTTTACTGAGATCTTAGAGAAGAGCATTGAGATTAATTTCCCAGGTTAGATACACACTCAAATAATGGTGGGGAGATAAAGGGTGTGTGGCGTTCTCCCTGACCACCTGTGTTTGTGTAGGCAAAATGATTAACTCCGAAGGGATCATTTCCTTTTAGCCCCTCTTAGTCACTTTTGAATCACATGTATGTTTAGGAGGTGATGTCAGCAACCCTGAAATCTGCAGGGACTCTCCAGAAAACATTCCTCCCCAGGACCTAGGTCCTTTACACGGAGGTGTCCTGGCCTGTAGGTGGCCTTCTTCAACACCCGAGGTATGACTAGGACAGAGCGTGAGGAGACACGGACTAGATTTTGAAGACTAAACCTTCAAAAGCATTTAACTAAATGCTAAAATATCTTTTACAGATTGACTTAGCAAAGTGCATTATTAGAACTAATTTTACTTCTTGTTTGCCTTAAAAAAAAAAAAAGTGGCTGCTGGAAATTTTCAAAGAAAACCCGTGACTCATGCATGATTCCAGTGATTGGGGCTGTGGTCAATCCACAGAACTGCCTCATTCCTTTCTGATTCTCGGACCCTAACAAATGCCTCTGAGGCGATTTTGTCCTTTGGCTCCTGCAGAGGGTTGTTTAGCCTCGAATTTCAAGTACTAGGTAACTACTGCGGTCATCCTCTTCCCCCTAGCGGCCGGAGGAGGAAGGGCTCTGTGTATCTCTGTTCACATGGTCCAGCCCACCCCTGGGAAGCCAGTGTCCCCAGCAGTCTACAAGTGGCGCCTTCCCTCTATGGCAAGTCTGCTGAGCAGAGGGAGCGGAAGTGGCGCTGAAGAGCTGAGCTGAGCGGTGGCGGCCAGGCAGGACAGGGAAGCTGGTGTGGTCGGACTGTGTACTGTTTTTCAGGGTAGCCTTTCCGTGTCACCAGGAGCTGTGGTTTCCCACGGGGACGACATGGGGACAGAGCTGGGTGGAAAGCCCCACCACCTCATCTGACTGGGTTGTGGTTGTCTGGCGGGGATCCGAGCTCGCCTTATACCCAGCTGAGCCATGGATTTGTGGGGAGTTTACATCCTTAACCCCACTGGGTCTCGCTGAGTTCAAAATTTTAATACAGTTAAAGGGCTCGAAAAGCTGAGGGCTTCCATGTATTACAGGTCCATAAATGTTGCTGTGCGGATTTGGGGGAAGAACTTATCTCAACCTCAATGCTTACTCTGTGATCCTCAAAGATGGAGACCAGTGTATATACAGCACAACCTGGGCACAACCTGGGCTATGGACCCCAGGACATGACCCCACCCACACTGCATTCCTCTAAGAGCTGATTTAAGTGGGTGTGCACGGAGCCCAACTTAGAGGTCTGCTGAAAGCCAAAGAGCTTTCTAATAGCTACGGGACCCTCAAGTCACCGGACCCTGGTCCCAGCTCCCCGCCCTTGTTCCCTCTTTCAGCTGCCAATCCTTTTAATCTCTCACCTAGATGCCTCTCCTGGACTGCAAGTTCCTGAAGAGTTACGGCGAGCAGCGGCTGGCACACCTGGCGCTGGCCGCTATCACCATGGGATTCGTCTGGCAGGAAGGGGAAGACCAACCCGGAAAGGTGAGGGTCAAGGAGAGAGCTATCAGGTGCTGCTGGGCTCCCTGAACCTGGAATTACCACACCAGCTCCAGGTTCCAGTGCCCTGAGTCCAACAATCAGTGGAAGGCTAGGAAAGAGGGTTAGTTTTTTGTTTTGTTTTGTTTTTCTAAGTAGTTGATTTTCTCTTAAACTAATGGCCACTTTCAAAGACTCTTGGCACCCCCCCAACCCCATTCCAATAATACGTGAGGAATTTCCTTAGATGCCAAGAACTCATAAAACACCCTGCAGAATTTTCTATTTCTAAACACACTGGTTATCGTGATTGTCATAATCCCTCCACTGTACAGACACCTGGGGAGCTGTCCCAAGCTCACAGTTAACTCCTTCATCCCAGAGCCGCCTGGGGACACTCGGGAAAGCCAGTTTCCGATTCCACTGAAGCAGCCGTCTTCCCCCAGGGACTCCATGTACACTCGGACAGTCCCTTATTTCCTTCATATTCCATTCTGCTCAGTGTACTGTTGCTTCCGTTCATCAACCCTTTGTCTAACTCTCCATAACCTTCGAGTTTCAGTCTGTCCCTCGGAGCATGAAAACTTTCTTTACCCCCGGAGGGAACTAATATTCCTTTTCATTCTAAAAATCTTTTCATATTTATTTATTTATTTATTTATTTATTTTTTATTTTTGAGTCAAGATCTTACAAAATAGCCCCGAACCAGACTAGAACTTGCTGCCATGTCTAAGCCGTTCTGTGACCCGTGATCCTTTTGCCCCAGTCTTCCAAGTGCCAGCATTACAGGCACGGGACGCCCTGTGGAGTTCTGCTCTCTGGCAGCGCTGGGATGGAATCCAGGGCCTGTGCGTGCTGAGTTAATACTTTGTCACTCGACAGGACCTCCGTTTCCTCTTCCTTCTCCCGCAGTTTCTCTTTCCCAGAAATCATGGTGTTGATCTTATTCCAGAACGCAGGAGAAGCCCGAGGCGTGCTTCCCTGGTTCTTCTTACCCCCACGGAGATACTCGAGACCCAGAAGAAAGGGCAGCACAGGCTCCTGCAGATTCTAACACGATACCGTACTGTATCTCATCTTAAGAACCTAAGTGTCTAGGGTCTGCTGTTGGAAAGCTTAAAACCTAGGCCAGCGACAGAACCTCCTGATGCGCTCCCCCTACATACACTCTCTAAACCAATCTCCTGAATTATGAGTTAGAGAAGAGAGGAAGGAACGTCCAGCCCCCAAGGCCACCCCAGCCTCATCACCCCTCATTTTGTGAGTCTTCCCTGAGCCCCACCCCCACCCCACCAGGTGGAGTGTCTGCCTCATATACTCATTTCATTCCCATCCTCCCCGGGCCAGCCTTCTGCAGAAGAAGCTCCGCAGAGTTCTCTGCCCCGTAAACTGTAACCGTTCTCTACCCAAAGCACACTTCTTTCCTAACTCTAAGGAAGAAAGAACAGCGAGTGCAGATCTTCTTTAAACTCTTGAGTCCTGCTCTGGGGAGACGGCTCAGTGGGTAAACTGAGAGCAAGCAGGCCTGACACTGAAGCTGAGGTTCCCATGACCCATGCGGAAGCTCGCACAAGCAGCAGGGAGCCAGCCAGACCCTGTCCCAGACAAGGCAGAAGGCGAAGACCACCATTCCAAGTTGTCCACTGGATCCCACACACTCTCTTCACATGAATGTGCCTACATTGACATCTGTCTGTCTCTCTCTCACACACACAGACAGAAATGGAGAGGCAAAGAGAGACAGAGACAGAGTGAGAGGGAGAGATTTCTATTTTAAGAAGGGAAATAATTGGGGATGGACGGGGCGCACAAGAGTCAGTTTTTTATGCCTCTACCACTTTGGCCCTTTCCATGGCTAAGGACTTCATGGATCTGAGCAGCTGTTCAGGACTATGGACAGATACAGATCTGCGTTTAAGGGACAGCCCCAAAAGTTAGCAGGTGGAAGGTAGGGATACGGACAGGGGCTTTGCAACCTGAAGGGACCTTCAGGTGTAAGTGAGCATCTGTGTTTCAGTGGCATCCTGGATGGCGGTTGGAGGGCTGATGTTATACCCCAGAGAGAACTAACTCTAGCAAATCAGGTCAGGAGTCAGATGAGACAAAGGGTGGTCAAAGGGTTCTGTCATTGAGTGGCTCCCTGACACTGTGGGGTTTGACTCATAAAGTGATACAAGCGTCAGTTCTACATGTTGAGATTTCTATCCTTTTTATCCTTTCTAGGGTGTGTTCTCTCTCTCTCTGTCTCTCTGTCTCTCTCTCTTACACACACACACACACACACACACACACACCTCTGTTTTATCTATGTAATCTTCTATGTTTGTATCATTTGTATCTATGCCTCTATCTATCTATCTATCCATCTATCTATATCTATATCTATATATTATAATCTATCATCCATCTAGAAAGCACTTTACACTGCTAGTTCTTAGTCTTCAATTTACACTAAACATTTTGGTGGAATAATTCTTCTCCCTTGTATCCTCCTCCTTTCTCTGTTTCCATCTCCTCCTCCTTCTCCTCCTCCTGCTCCTCCTCCTCCTCGTCCTGGTACAGTTCCAGAGGTTCTGTCTATCATGTGCACAGTGTGTTCCATCTCTGGGTTTTGTATCTCTTGCCACGTGTTCTCCCACCCAGCATTCCAGGTCATTTATCACAGGCAACCACAGTGATTTCCCCTGCCAGTAGAATATACTAATTGTCTGGATTCCCATCCTAAAGGTGCTGCCAAGACCTCTTGCTATTCCTTTTGTTGAGGTATCCAGGAACTTGGGACTCCCGCCTATCCTGGTCCACTCTGACCTGGTGCTAGCAAACTGGACCAAAAGGAACCCAGAAGGGTAAGGAGGGAAGGGGTTCTTTGGGTAGCAACAGACTGAGGAAAGACTCAGGACTTGAACTGTCTTCACAGAAAAGGCTCCAGGGTCTTAGAGCTATTTCATAATGAGCCGTGAGCTCCCATTCACCATTGGCTTTTTGGTTCCAGTGAGAGCGAATGCCGACATTTAAACCTGAGACATTTCTTCTTCCTGGGCTCCAGGCACACTGGCTTGCTGCTTCCAGTTCCCATCTGGGTCTCTCCATCGGACCTTCAGCCTGCAGCTGTAATAATCACGCTGGGCTGTTTGTTCCCAGCATGCTTTGTGTTCCATTCAAGTCAGGTTAGGACTGGGTGTGAGCGGGTGATCCATGCGGTTCTGAACTTCAGGTCTGTGGGACTCTGATTTGTGCCATCCATTCTGTCTAGGTTACACCGTTCCACAGTTGTCCTGGGCACAAAAGTATCTGTCTAGTGACTTTTCAACAAACAACACATCCATGGAAACTTCATTTTCACAGTCAAATAAATAAATCTGTCTCAGGCAGCAGACGCAAGGCAGCATGCCCTTTTGCGATAAATTAAAACAGCAAATGAGAAGTTGAGGCTGGACATAAAGGGACCTTCCTTGGCATGGCGTTTGTAGGTAGCCATGCAGTGCTGAAAGAGATGGCCGAGCTCTGCTGTGGATGCTTCCGAGAGATCCTTCCTTGTAAGAACTGAGGAGGGCTCTTCTCGTCTAAGGAAGGATTACCAAGTCTTAGAGCTTTATGCTTTCTGGGATGATAGTGTCATATGATGTCATATGATGATGTCATATGATGGTGTCATATGATGATGTCATATGATGATGTCATATGGTGATGGTGTCATATGAAGATACGTGCTGTCATACGATGGTGATGTTGTATGCTACATGATGATATCATGATGACATTATATGTTAATGATAAGTTTGTTTGTGATTGGGGATCGAATGAACCTTTGCATGTGAGGCAGGTGCTCCACTCTGTTTTCTATCCCTTCAGCGTTTATTTAGATACAGTTTCTCACACAGTGCCAGAGCTGACCTGAAATTCACACTGTAGCATAAGCAGTCTTTGACTTGGTGATCTGTATACCTCCTCAGTCCCTTGACTATCTGGGACTAAGAGTATACACGACCAGGCCTGGCTTAGTCTTTGACCAATTAATTATACAGCAATTAAAAAAAAACTGGCCTGCTTTGAAAGCTACTAAATCTAGCTTAGAATTGACGTGAGTGAGATGATAAATATATGTGCCTGGACCATTGTGAAGCTGGGTTTATGATTCAAGGGAAAAGGGGAGAGGAAGTCTAAAGGGAGAATGTGTCTGTGCCGGGTTGACAGGGTGAAAACAACCACAGGAAATGAATGTCCCAGCAAGTGAGGTTCAGTGCCCAGAGATGCAGATTTCTTCTGGACGATCATCTTACTGAGTCTTTTAAAATGTCTACCCAGAGCTCATTAAGTGCTTAGAAGAATGAAAGAAATAGAAGCAAAACACCCCCGCCCCCCGGCCCAAGCAGTTCAGAATTGAGACAAAATAGCTCGTAATAGATGTCAGAGATCAGCATGAACAGTATCTTTAGAACACCAGGAGGACAGCAGCGAAAGCCTGGTGCAGGGGCAGATGCTGTCACTGCTGACAGGTGGGTAGGATTAGAACAACTGAAGTGAGGTCTGTACTGAGAGGCAGTTGAAGAACAGCAATGAGTGTGTGCCTGCCCAGACACATGGCCCTGACTGTCAACTGAGACCTGGGTTCTGCTTCACCCAGTGGCTCATTGCCCATCCCAGGTGTGTGCTGACACATACATGTGCCTGGGCGTTGCAGATGAGTGTGGGAGCCTGGGTACCAGGGACCCCACGAATTTATATCTGGATATCAACCGAGTTGTTTTTTGTTTTGTTTCTCCCTTTTTCTCTTTGTCATCGCCAATAACTACAATGCGACCAGACCATGGGATATCAGGTAAGAAGTCCCTTTTTTACCACCCACTGTTACCTTTAAGGGCTCATGGTATAAAACAAGGCTGGGGATCATGGACAGCTCTGCGGACAGTACAGCATCAGCTGTCTACGAACTCATGAAAATTTATTAAAATGTCAATAGTTCAAGCATTAGCTCTGATGGGGGCTACCTTTTAGGGGTCTAGGGATTAGTTTTTCTTAACCACATGTTCCTGTCTGCCCATGGTAAAAAAAAAAAAAGCAAAAAAAAGAAAAAGAAAAAAGAAAAATTGTAGTGTAAGAAAATGACTATGAAAACTGGCAGAGAGTTCTTATCTGTGGAACATCAGTAAAAGGCCAGATACAGGCTGGTCACAGTGACAGAAGGGGGTCCCTTTGAAATCCCTTCTCACCTGATGGAGATGGACCGGAGCACTCTGGAGTAGGTGTGGTTTATAGTCACAGGCTCCACCTTCCCCAGGGAGCAGAGCTAGCAGAGAAGCCACAGTCGCATCCTGCTCGCACCCCCTCCTCAGCCCTGTGAAGGAAGCTGGTGGAAGGCAAAGGTTCCCCAGGCTAACACCTCTGCCAGACCGCGGTGATGCGCGACTCACATCCCGCTTTGCTGTTTTAAGGCTTGAATCTGGGCTTTGCTTCTTGCTTGAGATGCTGAGGACAAAGAAGATGTGTGGGATACTCGCCCGGGTAATGCGTCAGATCAGATTTGTATCTGATGGGAAGGCAGGAAGACCTCCCAGAGATCTCCAAACAAAGTTACGAACAACAAACAGCCCCCTCACACCAAGGCTGGATGAAGCAACCCAGTAGGAGGGAAAGGGTCCAAAGAGCAGGCAAAGAGTCAGAGACACTCTTCTGCTCCTACTGTGAGGAGTTCCAGAAGAACCCCAACCTACACACAACCACGACACGTGAGCAGACAACCCACGCAGGCTCTGTGATTGTCACTTCAGTCTCTCTGAGCCCCCACGAGCCCTGTGGGCTGTGTTCTCACGGTGCCCTCCACCCCTCTGACTAGGACAGTCTTTCCTGCCCCTCTTCTGTAGGGTTCCTGGGGCGCCACCTACTGTTTGGCTGCAGGAATGACAGGCTTCCAGCCCCAGCCCTGTGGCAGCATTTCATCCCATGTTAGAACACTAGTCAGGCACTGACACACACTCGTAGTGTTCACAGTGCTCAGGTCATCGGAACTTGGCTCTAACCATCCTGGCCTTCTTCCTTCCTGGGCCTCTTTCCCCAGTAACCTGGAGACCATCATCTCTTTTCCGGGGGGAGAGAGCCTGCGGGGTTTCATCCTGGTGACCATCCTGGTGGAGAAGGCAGCAGTGCCTGGCCTTAAGGTATCGTCTTCCTTCATAGCACGTTCACCCCGCCATCTCCCTATGGTGGTTTTCCCCACATGAGCAGACAGAGGCCTCCTCCTCCTCCTCGGGTTGACTATGAAGAAACAGATCTGAGTTCTAGCCTGCGGCGTCCCTCAGTGCCCTTTTAGCCTGGAGTGAACCAATTTCTCCGTCTACACCCAGGCACCACGCGCAGAGTGCGACAGACAATCCACGGTGCTAGCTGTCCCACTCCATGGTCCTGCAAAAGCTAGAGTCCTATAGATTTTTTAAAAAGATCATTTTATGAAAAGAAAGATAAAAGCAAGCCCATGCTTGAATGATCAGGAAAACTTCCCCTCACAGAAATGGCAGTTAAGACCTGAGTTGGGGGGAGGGGTATATATTTCTTTCAAGATATCAACTTTGCAGATACACAGAACAAAGGGTCTCTTCCAGATAGCAGGCATCCTTGAAGCCACCCAGGTGACCTAGCCCCGGGGACCTCAAAATTCATTTTTCCCTGTTTAGATTCCACAGGTTATATCAGGGCAGGGTAGAAGACAATTGACAGCGAGACCCGAGCATTTGTAGATGACATTTAGATTAATATAGATGTATGGCTTTATTAATGCCTGCTCTGTAGTGGAATGCAGTGTTGGCAAAGATGGAGACATGAACCTGGGGCATCCGATGTCTGATGTCATCACGCAAGAGCGCTGCGGTTAGCTCGGGGATGCCAGAGTAGAAACGACCATGATATGGGAAATCCAGAAGGAATGAGGAAACACTAGCACTGAGACCCTTGGTGTCACAATGTATGCTCCAGAGATATTCCAGCAGTGCGGGCGGGGATCTGCATCCTGCAGGAGTTTTGATAAAAAGTTACTTCGCAGCACCCGCACTGAGCGTGAATCTCATTCCTAGGCCCTGGTTCAGGGAGTGGAAGCCATCCGGCAGCACAGCCAGGACACCCTGCTAGAAGCCCTGCGGCAACTGAGACTCTCCATCCAGGACATGACCAGAGCCTTGGCCCAAATGCATGGTAAGAAGCTGGGCTGGAGCAGCGCCCCAGTGGCCTGGACCTGGACGTGCCCTACGTGGATGATGGTGGTCCATCTCTCCACAAGATGGCGCTAGTGTTCTACCTTTATTTAGCGTAAAGCACCCCAGTCAGAGAAATTTTTTTTTTTCAGTTGGCAGAAATATTTTTGTAGAATCGTTCTTTTTATTTTCGTGTGGTTGGGGTAGTTTCCTTTCTTTAGGGTCCAGATTCGTCTCTGGGACGCTGAGCTTGGGTCGAAGCCTGGGAGATTGGATTGGTTGTGCTCTCAGGTTAGGCTTGTGGGCGGGCAGAGCTGTCCCATGGAGGTGTCTGCAAGCCCCGAGAGAGTCATTTGTTTTTCCTTTCTGTGCGATCTGAGACACCTGAGCCTGGCTTTAGGCTTTTCTGGCCAGTGCCAGCAGGAGGTGCTGCCGCGGTAGACAGGGGCAACTGGTACACTCTTCCCTGATGGGCCAACTCTCGTTCTGGAGGTACAAAACATCAGGCAGGCTCTTTAACTTTCACGGACACAGAAATCTATCAGCTGTGCTTGCTGAGAGTTTAAGGCAGGTTCGAGGGATGAGCGTGTCTCCTTAGTTTGAGAAACAGAGTCAAGCACCCTTTACCCTGAGTCTTGGCTTCCTGGAAGGAAGATTCCAGGCAGTAGTGTCCGTGGGGCACAAGGGAAGAAGGAGAAGGTTTGGAATGTTGTCATCTTACACCGAGGCTCTGTGCTGTCCCCCTCCGATCACAGGATCACACATTTCCAGTATTAGCTGGTTTCCCAAACATGCTCCCTGATGGTCAGATGAATCTCAGCTTTGCCAAGACACCCTGGGGTAATTATTCACCAGCATCTCCAGACGCTGAACAGTTGAACAATAGAATGGTTGGGAAGATGTTGGTACTCCCCAGTAAGGCGCACTGTGTGCTCCGTAGTCAAACCGCACTGTCCAACACGTGTCCCCCAGAAATAGTTTTTGACCATGTTACAAATCCAGAAAGACCCTCACGATCCACTGAAGGCGGTCCAAGGACCTGGGGAGCTTCCAAAAATACTCCGTCCGCCCCATTTGCACCTAAGACAAATTTCCCTGTGCAATGGGAGTTTCAAGGTTTTAGGACTCACTGTATCCACACACGAGGCAAAGGAGAAGGACATGTGTCCACACTTTTCAAAGATGGCAACAGCATCCTCCACACCATCCCATAAGCCCCTAGGTGTGGGCAGGCCCTCCTCGCATCTCAGGATGGAGGATATGTCCCAGCCTCTGACATTCTCGCAATCAAAGTAGGGGCAGTAGTGAGGACAGTAAGTCCAGT
Organism: Apodemus agrarius; assembly: GCA_964023405.1. Classification (NCBI taxonomy): domain Eukaryota; kingdom Metazoa; phylum Chordata; class Mammalia; order Rodentia; family Muridae; genus Apodemus; species Apodemus agrarius. The sequence goes on along the minus strand of OZ030023.1, from coordinate 17,804,726 downwards.
GGCCAGGGAGTTTTCATCCCGAGGCACCATGGGAAATGCAGCGTTCTTGGCATCGCCAAGCAGGCTGACAACAGCAAATCAGACAAGGATGCCCAGCTAAGGAGCCAGGGGGCCTGCAGATGATTCTTCCAAAGTGAGCCCACTGTGGGGCAGAAACCAGCAGCAGCTGCCACCACCTCTGCCTACGCAGTACAGAGTCAGAGAGGGGAGTGGCTCGCTCTACTATAACATAGTAGCTCGCTCCTATATCATAAAGGAGAGATTCTGTTTAAAAAGAATCAAATGCCGGAAGACATAGGCATAGGTTGTGCATGTCCTTGGGACCATGTCTGGTCTGCAGCTGCTGCTTTTGGGTGTGTCGCAGAGCTTAGCTGGGTGGATCCCCTGTGCTCCCAATCCCTCAAAGAGATTTTCCCAGGTGACCAATCACTGTTTTTAGAGCCCAACTTCAGCAAGCATCCTGGGTTTACCCTTTCCCTCAGGACATACTTTCTTCCCAGGCATGTAGGGTCCATAAAAATGCCTTTTGTGGACATCAGTGGCCCACTGCGCTGCAAGCCAAGTCCCCAGCCTCTGCCCAGCCTAACATAGTTGTACAAATAAGGCTCGTGTAATGCCTTATGCAAGCAAAAGTTCTCCATTGAAATGCAATCACAGGACTGTTCACTAGGTCTTACATAAGAAATGATTCTGGAAGAGCAGGTTGGAAATACAGTTCCCCCATACTTTCTTCTCACCGTTTTCATCTTTTGTACTTAAGTTCTTAACCCATCTATTATTATCATCTTCATATGCTGTGAGATAGCAAATGAATTCAGTTTCCCTTCTGTAGCATAGACATGGTCTCTCGTTAGATTTTGTTAAGGAGAGGGTTTTCTGCAGTGGCCTTTGCTCTGTCTCCTTTGGGAGTGTCTTCCTCTGTTCTCATTGGGCGTGTCTTTCTCTGTTCTCCTTTGGGTGTGTCTTTCTCTGTTCTCCTTTGGGCATGTCTTTCTCTGCTCCATGGGTTCTCAGACTCTTCCTCCTTTTCTCCGGAACATTCACCTCCTGACTTTTCTCCTTCAGGGGCGGGCCTCTCTCTCAGAAACCTTAGTAGGAGCTATGAAAGCAAAACAAAAAGCAACCCCCCTCCCCAACCCCCCTTGGGGACTTTTCTGCATCAAATACGGGTTGTGATATTGTATCCAATTTCCATCATGGAAGGAAAGCGGGCAGAGAGACATGAAACAGCATAAGATACGAGCCAGTGGTCCCCGATGACCCCCCTTTTTACATTTTCTATTTTCTATACTCTTTGTTTACATTCCAAATGATTTTCCCTTTCCCAGTTCCCCCTCCCCATAAGTCTCATAAGCCTTCTTCCCTCCACCCATTCCCCAGTCAACCCCCTCCCCTTTTCTGTCTTGGTGATCCCCTACACTGCTGCATCAAGCCTTTCCAGGACCAGGGCCCTCTCCTTCCTTCCTTCTTGAGAATGATTTGATATGTGAGTTGTGCCTTGGGTATTCAGAGCTTCTGGGCTAATATCCACTTATCAGTGACTGAATACCATGTGTGTTCTTTTGTGACTGGGCTACCTCACGTAGGATGATATTTTCCAGTTCGAACCATTTGCCTAAGAATTTCATGAATTCATTGTTTTTAATTGCTGAGCAGTATTCCATTGTGTAAATATACATTTTCTGTATCCTCCACTGAGGGACATCTGGGTTGTTTCCAGCTTCTGGCTATTATAAATAAGGCTGCTATGAACATAGTGGAGCATGTGTCTTTATTGCATGCTGGGGAATCCTCTAGGTATATGTCCAAGAGTGGTATAGCAGGGTCCTTTGGAAGTGTCATGCCCAGTTTTCTGAGGAACCGCCAGACTGATTTCCAGAGTGGTTGTACCAACTTGCATTCCCACCAGCAGTGGAGGAGCATTTCTCTTTCTCCACATCCTTACTAACACCTGCTGTCTCCTGAGTTTTTAATCTTAGTCATTCTGACTGGTGTAAGGTGAAATCTCAAGGTTGTTTTGATTTGCATTTCCCTAATGACTAAGGATGCTGAACATTTCTTAAGGTGCTTCTCAGCCATTTGAAGTTCTTCAGGTGAAAATTCTTTGTTTAGCTCTGTAACTCATTTTTTAATAGGATTATTTGGCACTCTGGAGTCTAACTTCTTGAGTTCTTTGTATATATTGGATATTAGCCCACTGTCAGATGTAGGGTTGGTGAAGATCTTTTCCCAGTTTGTTGGTTGCCATTTTTATCGGATTGACAGTGTCCTTTGCTTTACAGAAACTTTGCAATTTTATGAGGTCCCATTTGTCAATTCTTGATCTTAGAGCATAAGTTATTGGTATTCTGTTCAGGAACTTTTCCCCTGTGCCCATATCCTCAAGGGTCTTCCCCAGTTTCTTTTCTTTTAGTTTCAGTGTGTCTGGTTTTACATGGAGGTCCTTGATCCACTTGGAGTTGAGCCTAGTACAAGGAGATAAGAGTGGGTCAATTTGCATTCTTCTGCATGTTGACCTCCAGTTGAGCCAGCACCATTTTTTGAAAAGGCCATCTTTTTTCCACTCGATGGTTTCAGCTCCTTTGGCAAAGATCAGGTGACCATAGGTGTGTGGGTTCATTTCTGGGTCTTCAATTCTACTCCATTGATCTACCTGCCTATCACTGTACCAATACCATGCAGTTTTTAACACTGTTGCTCCATAGTACTGCTTGAGGTCCAGGATACTGACTCCCCCAGAAGTTCTTTTACTGTTGAGAATAGTTTTTTTCTGGGTTTTTTGTTATTCCAGATGAATTTGAGAATTGCTCTTTCTAATTCTATGAAGACCTAAGTTGAGATTTTTATAGGGATTGCAATGAATCTGTATATTGCTTTTGGCAAGATGGCCATTTTAACTATATTAATCCTGCCAATCGACAAGCATGGAAGATTTTTCCATTTTCTGAGGTCTTCTTCAACTTCTTTCTTCAGAGACCTGAAGTTTTTGTCAGACAGTTCTTTCCCTTGTTTGGTTAGAGTCACACCAAGATACTTTATATTGTTTGTGGCTATTGTGAAGGGTGTTATTTCCCTAATTTCTTTCTCAGCCTGTTTATCCTTTGAGTATAGGAAGTCTACTGATTTGCTTGAGTTGATTTTATACCTAGCCACTTTGCTGAAGTTGTTTATCGGCTGTAGGAGTTCTCTGGTGGAGTTTTTTGGGTCACTTAAGTATACTATCATATCATCTGCAAATAGTGATAGTTTGACTTCTTCCTTTCCACTTTGTATCCCTTTGACCTCCTTATGTTAAGAACCACATGGTCATTTCATTAGATGCTGAAAAAGCATTTGACAAGATTCAGCATCCTTTCATGCTAAAAGTCTTGGAAAGAACAGGAATTCAAGGCCCATATCTAAACATAGTAAAAGCAATATACAGCAAACCAGTAGCCAACATCAAACTAAATGGAGAGAAACTTGAAGCAATCCCACTACAATCAGGGACTAGACATGGCTGCCCCTGCTCTCCGTTTCTTTCCGATGGCCCTTTCTAAATCACTTTGTCACAGTGGCTGGGCAGTATTTATCTGTCACGTGCTGTCTTGATGGAAGGACCCCTCTCTGGTGTATCTCTTCACTGGCTATCCAGTTTCCCTGTGTGAGAATTCAGTGTCTGAGTCTGCGTTTTCATGCCCAGGGTTACTCGAGTTTCTTTCAACGTAAGGCAGGTGCTTAAATTCTGTTTTGTTAATAGTTATTTGCAGTTTTGTGTATAGCAACCGCATCTTTTTATTTAGTTGCTTCTACATCGTTTGGTTCTAACTTATAGAATGAAGCCTGTATTTAAACATTAACTTAAAATCTAGCACATGGGTAAACACTCTTATTGATTATAGCAGTGACTTACAGGTTATCTGGGTTTCGGTGCGGGAATCCTGTTGCTGAGAAGTATACTTTGGTTCATCATTAATTCTTTGTTTCTTTTTATTAAAAATACTTTTTCCCTCACATAATATATCCTGATTACAGGCCCTTCCCCTCTTCTCCTCTCAGTCCCTGCCCACCCTCCTTCCCTCCAGATCCATCCCCTTCTGTGTTACATTCAAAAACAAACAGGCATCTAAGGGGTGATAATTAAGTAAGATAAAACAAAAACTATCATATTGAGTTGGACAAGATAAACAAAGAGATGGGGAAAAGCCTGAGAAAAGGCATGCACACACACTCTCAAACATACACACACACACACATACACACACAGAGTATGCAACACACAGACACACACACAACCCCTTAATCAGAAAGCCAGACATAGATGCACATGTATCCACATACTCAGGAATACCACAAAACACTAAACCAAAAACCATAGTATATGTACAAAGAAACTGTAAGGCAAAAAAAAAAAATGTGTGTTTATGTGAGTGTGCATGTATATGTGTGTGTGTGTGTGTGTGTGTGTGTGAGAGAGAGAGAGAGAGAGAGAGAGAGAGAGAGAGAGAGGTGAGACAAAGAGAGACAGTCAGAGATAGACCCTCTCTAGAGTGCTGGCTAGATTTATGTAAACCCCACACATATGGATCATCTAAGAGGATGGAGCCTCAAGATGTCTCCATATGACAGGCTTGCTCAAGCCTATAGGGCATCTTCTCAATTAGCTATTGATTGGGGAGGACCCAGGCAATTGTGGGTGGGGCCATCCCTGGGCTGCGTCCTGGGTTCTGTAAGAGAGCAGGCTGAGCAAGCCCTGGGGAGCAAGCCACTAGGCAGCACCCCTCCGTGGCCTCTGCACCGGCTCTGCTTCTGGGTACCCGCCCTGTTTTCCTTCCTGTCCTGACCTGTTTTGATTAGGAAGTGTGATGTGGAAGCATAAGCTGGATAAGTGCTTTGTCCCCCGAGGTGCTTGGGTTATGCTGTTTTTTTCCCCCACAGCAATGGTAACCATAACCAAGACAACATATAAAGTAAAATAAAAATTAAAAGTAAGATACAATTTTGAAAATGGAGCGGGGTGGCATTCCCTGCTGTGACATCATGAGAGACTGGGCCTCCAAAGACGCCATTTTGTTTGTTTTCTGCTGCAGTCTACTCCTGGGTATGCAGCCTGCCCTAAGAGGTGGGGACCAGGAAGGGGAGCAGCAACTGGGACATAAAAATGAATGAATGGATGAATGAATGAGTGAGTGAGTGAATTAAGGAGGGGGACAAGTATTTTATTTCCCCAGGGAAACTCCCTTAGAGAGTTCATTTCCAAGTGGCTATCACTTGGAGACAGCTTCTGGGTGAGGGACGGTGCACCCGTGCATGCTCTCAGCTGTAGGAGGCTGCATGGTGCAGACCTGTGCAGGCCCTGTGCATGCTGTGACTTCTGTTTTCTCTACCACACAGTTCCCTGGGCACTGAGGGGAGGGATTTGATGGAAACACCGAAGTCTATTCAGGACTGAGTGCTTCCCGGTCTCTCACTCTCTGCACAAGGTCTGGCTGTGGGTCTCTGTATTTGTTTCCCGTTTGCTGCAGGAGGAAGCTTCTCTGACGAATGTCTGAGCAAGGCCCGGGTCTACGAGAATAGCAGGTCATCATTAAGAATCATTGTACTGTTCTTTGTTTTTTTAAAAAAATCAATAGTATTTAGTTTCCCCCTAGGTCCCTGGGCTATCTAATTTTAGCTTCTTGGTCACCCAACCAAAATTTGAATTCCCAAAATTTGTGGAGGGGACCTTAAGTCAAATCAGATACTGCTTAGATGCTCCCACAGACTTTGCACGATTGCATTCATGTTTCTTGCAGACAGGATACCATTGTAGAGCAAAGGGTTTGTAGCTGGCTTTATATATATATACATATATATATGTATGTATATATATATATATATATATATATATATATATATATATAAATAAATACAGAGTGCCTCCCTGTGCCACAGAAGCTGCCACAAAGGTTCTGTGATGTCACCAGCTAGGCTTCTCCATGTTCGCCGACTTGTGTAACTATTGTTTTCAGCAATGGGGACTTGTCAGTATGTGAAAACCAGCGTATAGTCTTGGCAACAGCCTGGATTGTTTGGGGAGAGGAGTCGTTCACCATGGGAACACCTTTGGTGAACGACTAGACTGGATGTAACCCAATCACAGTTCTAGAAGTTTGATTTGGCGACAAGAGATGTCCAACTGGGGCCCTGTCTCCCCCATTAGTTGGCAATTTCAGTTAGGCCGCCTTCATATATGTATATAGTTTAGGAAGCTTCTACTGTGTTAAGTTTCCATACTTCCCTTCAAATGGCCCTTAGTTTGAGCTCTCTCTCCCTGTATTCCTTCTCTCTGTCATCCAGCTCTTCTGTCTCCTCCCCACTCTATTCTCTAGTTCTAGTTCCATTTCCTGTCCATCCACAACTGTCTATTCTATTCCCTTTCCTAGGAAGCTCTATCTCCAAGCCCCACCCCAACCCCTGCCTCGACACCTAACCTTTGTGGTTCTACTGACTGTAGCTTGGTTGTCATTGACCTACTAGCTAATGTGTACACTTAAGTGACTATGCACCCTATTTATCTTTCTGGGTCTGGGTTACCTCACTCAGGATGATTTTTTTTCTAGTTCCATCCACTTACCTGTGAATTTCATTCTTTTTTTTTTTTTTAATGGCTGAGTAATTAATGTTCCATTGCACAGATGCACCACATTTTCTTTATCCGCTCATCTGTGAGGGACATCTGGGTTGTTTTCAGTTTTTGGATACTGTGAATAAAGCAGCAAGAAGCATGGTCGAGCAAGTGCCCTTGTCGCAGGATGAAGTGAATCCTTTGGGTATATGCCCAAGAGTGGTACAGCTGGATCTTGAGGTAGATCGATATGTGATGTATGCTGTGATAATGTTTCTTTTATGAACCCAGGTCCACTTGTGCTTGATGCATAGATGTTGAGAATTACAATGCCCTCTTGGTGGGTTCTTCCTTCGATGAGTGTGTAGTGTCCTTCCCATCTCTCCTGGTTGGTCTTGGTTTAAAGTCTGTTTCAACGGTCATTAAAATGGCCACACCAGCTTGCTTCTTAGGTCCATTTGGTTAGAATATCTTTCTCTGTCCTTTTGCCCTTAGGTGATGTCTATCCTTGATGCTAAGTTCTGTTTCTTGGATACAGCGGAAGGATGGATCTTGGTTTTGCCTTCATTCTGTCACTTTGTGTCTATTTATTGGGGGATTGAGACTATCGGTGTTGAGAGTAATCAATGAACAATGTTTGCTGTTGTTGGAACAATTTTGTTGTTGTTGTGGTGGTGATGCATGTGTCTGTGTATGAGCATGTGTCTATGTATGAGCATGTGCGTGTGCCTGTGTATGTGCATGCGTCTATATGCATATGCATGCATGTGAATATGCATATGTGCATGCACAAGTACATGTATATCTGTCGGTTTTCCTTCTTTTGATTTGCTGATCTGGGATTATTTATTGTGTGTTTTCTTGGTTGCAGTTAAACTCATTAGCCTGGAATTTTCTTTTTAGTGCCTTCTGTAGAGCTGGGTTTGTAGATAGATTTTGCTTAAATTTGGTTTTTATCATGGAATGACTTATTTTTTCCATTTATTGATCATTAATTCTTATAACTCTTATCTCTTTCTTCTGGTGTAGGAACTCTAATACAGTCCCAAATGGAAGTATTGATTCTTTGTTTATGAATCACTTGAAATATCTGCTGAATATATTTTATATTTTCATATAAATTCTATTCTATCAAAATGATCACTTGGCTTTACCTTTAACTCATTAAGTTGTGTAAAATAGTAATTTAGTACACATCCCAGTTCTAATGCAAAGGGCTGGATATAGTACTTAACAATTTGGAGGAGAAGAGAACACCAAAGTCTAGGAGAGGTCTTAGAAAATGATAGCACATGGGACATAATCACACTGGTAGAGAGGTAGTCACACCTGAAAAGAGAGAGGGTGTGGCCACACTGGGTTGTCACACTGGCAAAGAGAGGGTGTGACCACCCTGGGGAGTCACACCTGAGAAAAGGGGGTGTGACCACATTGAGGAGTCACACCTGAGAAGAGGGGGTGTGATCACACTGAGGAGTCACACATGAGAAGAGAAGGGTATGACCACACTGAGGAGTCACACCTTAGAAGAGGGGGTGTGATCACACTGAGGAGTCACACCTGAGAAGAGAGGGGTGTGAGCACACTGAGGAGTCACACCTGAGAAGAGGGGGTATGACCACACTGGGGAGTCACACATGAGAAGAGAGGGGTGTGACCATACTGAGGAGCCATACCTGAGAAGAGGGGTTGTGACCACACTGGGGAATCACACTTGAGGAGAGGGTGTGACCACACTGAGGAGTGTCTGAAAGCATGGTGACTGTACCATCCCAGGTTATTGGGGCTTCAGAGAAAATGGACAGAGAGAAGAGACCAATGGATTCTGTGTGCAAAGAGAGAGAAGGAAGCGGATGCGAAGGGCGTGTTAGTTAGACTTTATGAAAAGATGTTTCTCCCAGAAACAAAGAGATATAGCATTAATCTGGATAAGATAAATGTGGTCTAATTTCCCAGAATGCAAAGGACCTCAGGAATGAAGCAAAATGAGCCTTTCAAAGCAGATCAGAGACATTTAGAATTAATGGCACGCTATAATGGCACGCTTCCTTGGGTGGGAGTCCTGCATGGAATCCCGTCCTCCCCAAGGATGACCTGTCAGTGCAGCATGGGGCTAACTGCTCTGTTGACCTGTGGGGACCCCTGAGAAGCCCTGTGGGATAGTGGAACTCCTGGCTGTCAGTCATTGAAAGCAGTGGTCTCTGGTTTCCGTCCTTCGTTAGGCTTTCTGTATTCCCTCACACATCCTGTCTATTTGAAACATTTCTTTAAGGATGCTCTTAGTCTCCTACTGCTGGTGGTGAAGTACAAAACGCTGATGTACAGCAAACAGAGGGGGCCAGCATACGGAAGGGATTAACAGCCCTGTGAGGGCCCGTGCCCTCTTCAAGAGAACATTCCATCCGCATTTGCTGCTGCCATTCTGGGTTCAGCATAGATCAGATAGGGGTAGGGAGCCCCGGGAAAGCAGCAGGGTCCAGGCACATGTGGCCAATTGCCTTTTGCCTGTAGCAAAGTTCACATTTGATTGTTTTCCAGATTATGTAGACCCAGACATATTTTACGCGGTCATCCGGATCTTCCTCTCTGGGTAAGTACAGCGTAGCTGGCTTCCTGCCTGAGACCTCCATACAATTCCCGCGGATTTGTGTGAGGACAGACAGACAGAAGCTTCCTAAAGGAAGAAGGATAGCAAGTGACCCAAGCTGGCAAAGTCACCACCTGGGCCCTCTCTAGGAGGGCGGAACCCAAGAACCATCAGAAGGAAAGAGGTTCCAAAGGGGTGTTGTCTTCAGCCACCAGACTGGGACCGTGGACCGTGGGGGGAAAAAAGATGGAAGAGAGAGTGGGTTGGGGAAGGAGTGTGGGGAGGAAATGGAAGGGGGTAGAGGTGAGAAGGTTGGAACATAATGGCCCTGGCTTACCTCTTTGCCCTTTGCCCTTTGCCCTTTGACCTTTGAGGACATAGCATTCAGAAACAGATCAGGAGACAAGAGTCCAGGCCTTCACCCGACTGAACCATCAATGCTTTGATCTTAGACTTCCTCTCCTTCTGAGTTGTGAGAAATACAGTTCGCTTATTTATATTCAGCTTGGGTTATTTTGCTATGGTGGTAGCAGGAACAGTTATTCACTGGTCCTGGGGACCCTTGTTTTGTCTCACGGCTGTGCACTTCTCTGTCTGTCTGCCTGCCGCTCATTCCGCCCCCCCCATCCCCCACCCCCCACCCCCATCAAGCACATGCCTTCACCCAGTTATTTCTACCTTGGCATGCTTTAACCAGGTTGTCATCCAATTCACCAACTAACAGAACGGATTCACTTTTGAATGTTTGTGTCTTGTTGACGTGGAGGCGACGGTGATGCTATCAAGAGAAACATGCAAGCTGTGTCTGGACACGGCAAGAGGCAGGCCAAATGCTTAATCTATCAGACTAGAGTGTTCCTGGCCTGCTAGGGTCCTATGTTGCCCCTCCCCGCCATGCCCCCAATTTGACTCCTGACACAGCAGTGGCACTTGGCGGTTTTTTTTTTTTTTTCCTAGAATTACACATTTTCCTGACTTCTCTTCACCGCCGCCAGGGGAAATATCTCTTAAAGGGGCTCCTGTGGCTGCGTTCAATCTAGTTGGATGAGTCAAGGAAATTCCCACATTAAAGCTAAACTGATCAGTGACCTTAATCCCATCTGAAAAGTCCTTCTGCCCTGTCCTGTAATAAATATATCCTGGTGACCGGAAGAGCTCATAGTATTAAGAGTCCTAGGAATTCAGTTGGGGATCTTGGGGAGCTATTTTTAGAATCCTACCCACCAGTGACTTTCAAAGGAGTCATTCTGCTTCCTCTTGTCAGAGACTTGATAAGAAGCAGAAGGGAACTTTGTTTGCATCTGCACAAGTTCCCAGCAAGGACACTTTTTATCTGGTATCTGGCATAAATGCCATCCCTCCACTTCAAATGCTGAGACCGTCTACCGTGACGCTAAGTGGCCGTACCAGATCCTAAATGTAGCAAAAGTTTCAACAAACATCTGGATTGTCGGGAGTTTCCGGTAGTCTTGTCTCTAAAATGTCAGCCTCGCCACTCTGCAGCGATCTTGCATCTCTCATTCCTCATTTCTCATTTAAAACACACTTTTACTTAGGTGTGGATGTCCTGTGCAAATGAGATGTATTCCTTCCAGTTCCCAGCCTGTTACAGGTCTCAGAGAGGCCAGGAGTGGGCCCCAGGTTGCTCTGCTGGGAAGCATCGCTTTGTTTGTTGTTGTTGTTGTTGTTGTTGTTGTTGTTGTTATTGTCTTCTTTAACTCCCTCTTTCCTTGGGATTGCTGGAAATACACCAGGAGCCAGTGTAAAAATAACCTTACCGTATAGACGGGAAATGAACATGGCCCCATTCCTTTACAAACGACAGCTCGGCCTATGAGAGACGCTCACCTGCTTGGAGAAAGAGGCATTTGTGTCTCCCCGTGCTGCCGGGCATGGGGTGTGAAAACAGCCCTGAGTTTGTTTCATTGTCTGACCTCTGTGCTGGTGTTTCCTGTATCTCCATCAGCATGGCTGGCTTCAGTGAAGGCACTCCAGGGAGTGCTGAAAGGACATTGTCTGTTAGTGTTATTGATATTTGTCATATCTGATAGATCCCTTAAGCGAGCTGAGCCCTTTCGAGCACTGGCTGTGTCATACTGACTGCAAAGCTCTTTTCTCATTCATTCATTCATTCATTCATTCATTCAAATAAATCCATAGTGAGGGCCTACCACATGCTAGACACTATTGTATGTGCTGGAAACAGCGGTCACGTGGTCCTTGTGGAGCCTGTGGCTTTCGGGATGGAGAGAAGGTATCGATGAAGCAAATCTAATCAAAGCAAACATCCTATGATATGTGTTGCAGCAAGAGGCTGCATGAAGCAATGGCGGGTAGGATGCAGGGTACTAGGGAGGCACCACTGGGCGTGGTGGCTCGGGCATCTTGTTTATGTTTTTTGGGTTTTTTTGTTTGTTTGTTTGTTTCAAGACAGGGTTTGTCTGTGTAGCCCTGGCTGTCCAGGAACTCACTCTGTAGACCAAGCTGGCCTCGAACTCAGAAATCCACCTGCCTCTGCCTCCCAAGTGCTAGGATTACAGGCGTGCACCACCACGCCCGGCTAGGACATCTTGTTTATGGATATCTAGAAACACCACGTCCCCGGTGAGCTGTGAACAGATATCCACGTGCAAAGGAGTGGGCTCGGAAGAGGATTCCCGCTCTAAGCGGAGGGAACAATTCCAGTGAATGGGGCAATGAGGGGGCAGACATGGAGAACCGACTCAGATGTGTGCGAGACGGAGGACGCTTGTCACCGGGGAGGACTCTCGGCGTGGGCAGGGCTGGCTTCCATTCCGAGTGGCACAGTCCTGTTTGGGGCTTCAGGGTGTCAGTACACTTGCTGAATGGGGTGGCGTGGTAGCAAACAAGATCACAAAGAAAGCATCAGAGGTGGACCCGAAGAGAAGATGCTGAGGTGGAGAGGAATGTCAACCATCTTGAAGATGATGGGGGGGGGGGGCTGGAGTACATTCATCCTGTGGGTCCTGACGCCGATCACAGAGGAACAGGCGCGCGTGTGTACTGTTGCCTGCTCTTGACCCAGATCGCAGCCTGTGTGCTGGTGTGGACCAGGCCCGTTATCCACACAGCCGTCATGTCTGCAACACTGCTTGCTGTACAGCAACACTGGCCCTGAACTCTGGTATTCTTCGGGCTGTTCTCAGGCCTCTCTGGATCCCATTCAAATCCTCGAACAGGGGCAGGAAGCAGGTTCCCCTACAGACGAGGGGAAGCGAGGGTCAGGAATGCTGTGGGATGTGGCTAAGACATTCTTAGCCTCCGGGGTTGCTAGAACAATAAATACCTGGTGCTCGCGGAACGTCTGATATGTTCCAGGCACCTGGAAAAATAGTATTTGAATTGGTTCTTACAATGACCTATAAGATAAGTATGAATGTCAATGCCAAACAAAGCTCTTTATCTCAAAGGAGTAAGAGTCCCGTTTATTCGTTGGCCAAGTATTAGTGCCCAGAATCGCAGATTCCAGTTGTCCCAAATTAGCATGTTCCAGTGTGGAAATGAAGGAGTTTCATAGCTCAAGTCGCCAATCAAGGGCTTTTGCGAGAACACTGGTGGGGGCCCCAGGCAGGCAAGTTGCAGCAAAACCAGGAGAGCTCTGTGCACACTCACGTGCGCATCATGACGGAAAGCCCTTTCAGCTTTAAGGTGGTGGGAGCCTGTTGTCTACTAGGGCAATACTTTCCAAACCATCACAAAGATACTGGGTCAGGTAGGAGGGAGTTGAAGGCAGCCCAATGTCGTTTGGCTCTGGATCTTCCAACAATCCAAGTCTCCGCGATCAGCCAATCGGCTTTGTAGGATCTTTAACCCAGGCATGGCCTCCCCCACCCACCACACACACACACACACACACACACACACACACACACACACCACATGCCCTACTACCACCCACCCCCACCCACCACACACACACACACACACACACACACACACACCACATGCCCTACTGCCACCCAGAACGTCAGTTTATACAAACACTACTCAGATAAGGGATCCAAGACTCTGAGAAGCTACATGTGCTAATCCAGATCTAACAACCAATGCATGGCAAAGTCGAGCTTAAATTCTCTACCTGCCCAGCATAGAGACCTTGCCCGACAGCCTGCGTGACCCTTCCTTCTTCCCCTGTTTCCTTTCTCCCTCTTTCTGATGCTGTACCTCTTTTCCAAGCATGACTTCCCCCGACGAATACCATTGAAATTCATGGAGCAGTTGACCTCGTTTCAAATGACCACCAAATCTGGCAACCTGACTCCCTCCTCGTTGCGTTTGGAACCCCAGAGCAGAGTCTGGGAGAAGGTCTAGGATGCAGGCAGGGGAGTTAGCCAGAGCACAAGACTTGGACTGAAGTTGGGAGTAGAAACAACTGTGTAAACCTGTGACTTACCCTCTCACCCAGGGGCTGGTGTGCTCACCAGCAAAAGAAGTCGTGTGCTTCTTGGGGAAGGTAGACATCTATGGGATAAAGGAAAATGGAATTGCATCTTAGGAACGCAAATGTGTGTGTGTGTGTGTGTGTGTGTGTGTGTACTTGTGCATAAGGTGTAAGCCCTGCAGGTGTCTGTGTGCTATGCCGAGCTCCACTAGGCTTTAGCTAACAGGTCAAGACTAGGACAAGTCATTGGGTGGGGAGGGGGGATGTAAACAGAAGAGAGAGAGAGAGAGAGCAGGAAATGACGTCACAGGAAGGATAGAGGGGGAAGGAGTTGCGTGGGAAGCTCACACATGAGCGGGAGCCCTGGGAGGCTCGGGTGCCCACAACGTTGGTCACACCGCCTCTCTCCTTCGTCATGCCTGTCAGCACTGCTGTGACAAACCACTTGATAAGGGTTCTCACGGAGCACCAAAAGCCCCGCCACCGGTTTAAAGCTGCGCACATTCCCAAGGGTTACAGGGAATAACAGTTCAGTGTCTGGGTGTGCTTGTGTGCGATTGATTGGGCATCTGTACTGGTGGGGTTACACGTGTCGAACTGTAATGTTCGTGAGAAGCAAAGGGGGTGGAGGTCTTGTTCGGAGCCTTTAACTTGTCCTGTAGATGGTGGTGATGTGATTGATATAGGTGCACACCTGTGACAGAGCTGGTTAAATCACCGTAAGACTAATGGGTAAAGTTCCTACCCTTGCTTCTCTGGAAGAATCCTTTAAGTGGAGCACAGAAAGGCTCCACTGTGGCATGGTGTAAAGACGAAGTCAACCTAATACTTCCTTGGGTATTCTAGCAAGCTTCATCCATACTTTCTATTCCTCCTCCTCCTCCTCCTCCTCCTTCTCATCGTCATCATTATTGTTGTTCCTGTCTAGGTGGAAGGACAACCCAGCCATGCCGGCGGGGCTGGTCTATGAGGGTGTGTCCACAGAGCCTCTGAAGTACACTGGGGGGAGTGCAGCCCAGAGCTCTGTGCTTCATGCCTTCGACGAGTTCCTGGGCATCCAGCACTGCACGCAATGTGGTAAGCAGCTGTCCGATCTCACCTATGCTTTGGCGGGACAACCAGGCAGAATAGGGAGCCATCTCTAGCACTGTTAAAAAAAAAACAGGTATAAATGAAGATGTCCCGAAGTTTATCCTTGCCTAAGCTGGCTGTGCACATGCGCCCTCTCTTACATGGTGTTAGTATCAGGGCCTCGAATCTCATCAGGGTCTTGGGTTTGTTTCCAAGTCTTAAAACATTGCTGTGACCTGGGCTGTTTAGGTCTTTTACCCATAGATTCCCCTTTCTACAATGAGGTGATAATGTCAAATTAAAGGCTAGGACTTTGTGTGGCCCACTCTGGAGCAGCAAGTAATAGTGCTGGACTTCTCTGCTAAAGCCTTTCCCGTGAGATGGCCCAGCCTCCTACTGAGTCCATGTGGGCCGGGAGAGGGAGCCCATCACTTTGAAGCCTTTAAAATAATTGTTATTGATTTTCCTGGCAGCATAGAGCTATACCTTTAATGGCTATGGAAAGGTATTTATTGCTATCAAACTTTAATTTGGGTCAGAACCAAAAGGAACTGAAACTCTCTGGCACGAGCCTGTTCTCTGGAACGGTCAGCGTTGTTTCTGGGTTTCAGCATTTGATTTTAGTCACTGACTCTCCATAATCAACCAACCAACCAACCAACAAAAGCAAGACAACAAACAAGAACAAAACCCAACCCAAACAACATCAGTTAAAGGTATAATGATTTTCAAGAAAATACTGAGTTTTCAGTGTTTTGGCTTCTCCAGGTTTTTACTAAAATACCTGCTTACCAATGTCTTCTTTATGTGCACTGTAACTTCCCATTTCCTGGCTCCACCCCCCTCACTCCCCCCCTGCTCCCCCCCACCAGCTAGAAGCACCTAGCAAACAGGGTGTCCTGCCAGTCAGCATAAGGGCTTGTGAGCATGCTTGTAGACATGTCTCTTAGCCCTCAGCGGAAAACACCACATCATTCACACACACGGCCTAGCAGACTTCTGTCCAACTTTATTATGTGAGAGATGCTTGCTTCTTTTTCTCCCCTGCGTCGCCTGTCAATATCCAGAAATGTACATCTGAGCATTTGGCAGCGTTAACAAAAGCCCGACGAGGCTGAGGGAGAGAGCCCTATCAAGCATTTCTGGTACCTGAGTGTTTGGAGCAGTGGGCCAACCCCCCTGGATGTCTGCCTTGAGCTGAGGTATTTCTCCCGGCTATTTCTTTCAGCCAGCTTTCTACACAGAATGAGGGACTACATGCCGCCTTCCCATAAGGCCTTCCTGGAAGCCCTCCACTCAGCCCCTTCGCTGAGAGACTACGTACTGGCCTCTGGCCCTGGGGCCTGCCTGACGGCCTATAACCAGAGCGTGGAGGCCTTGGTCGAGCTGCGCAGTTACCACATCAGTGTGGTGGCCAGATACATCATCTCCGCCGCAGCTAAGGCCAGGAGCAGAATGCTGACTCGTCTCTCCCCCGATGCCTCGGAAGACAGGGGCACCGGGGGCACTGCCGTGCTGAGCTTCTTGAAGAGTGTCAGGGACAAGACCGCGGAGGCCCTCCTGTGTCCTGGGGCTTAGCAGTCACGTCCTGCATCCTAATGCATGCTTAGCGGCCAGGTTCTGTGGGCGCCAGAACCAGGGTCTGAGCTCTGTCTGAGCCCAAGCATAGCTTTACTACAAAGAACACCTTGTCCTTTGTTCCTACACTGTGGCTCCCACCTCCACCCCGCCCCAGCCAGTTTGCTTGCTAGAACCCTTTCTGCCCTGCCCAATCCCCCTGCCTCACAGCCTCACAGCAGAGAGCTGCAACCATGGCTTCACTTAGTATTCTGTGGGCAAGTCGGAGATACCCAAGCTCAATTTTGAAAGTGTCAGGTTGCCTTTGGGCATTTTTACCTCATCCATTCTTCCCCTGAACCCCTCCCCTTCCTCCCTACCTCCCTCTTCCCTCCCTCCGTCTCTCACCCCTCCCTCTTTCTCCTTTTGCCACCCTCCCCCTCTTCCCCCCCTTCACTCCCTTTTCCCCTCCTGCCTCCTCAACCCTCCTCCCCTACTTCCGTCCCTTTTTGTCTGTGAAACACGCGGTCCAATAGGCCTCAAACTGTGATCTTCCTGTCCCTCCCTTCAGAGGTTTTATGTACGTGATGTCTGTGCGTGCACGCGCGCGCGTGCGCATGTGTGCGAGCTGAGGCTTTGCTCGTTTCTTTTGTTTTGCCCTACTGTAGAGCACACCCAAAGTTCTGCACATACACCAGGCGATTGCTCCGCCACCCAGCTCTCTGTATTCCTGAAGGAAAGTCCTGATGAGTTGCTTAGGCTGGTGCTGAGCTTTTTAGGCAGGCCTTGGTCTGAGTAGCTGGGATAGATAGGGATGAGCCACTGAGCCGTGCTGTGCTGTGCTGTGCTGTGCTGTGCTGTGCTGTGCTGTGCTGTGCTGGGCTGTGCTGGGCTGGGCTCTGCTGTGCTGTGCTGTGCTGTGCTGTGCTGTGCTGTGCTGTGCTGTGCTCTGCTCTGCTGTGCTGTGCTGTGCTGTGCTGCTGCTGCTGCTGGCGCTGCTGCTGCTGTGGCGATGATGATGATGATGATGATGATGATGATGATGATGATATGATAACCACAGCAACCACAATGATGACAGCAATGATAATGATGGCTGTCTCCTCCTTTTTGGTTTTGTTTTGTTTGTTTGTTTGTTTTTTGCTTTTTATTTTATTTTACTTTACTTTGAGGCAGTATCTTTCTGTGCTTTAGCCCAGGCTGCCTTGAACCACCCGAGCCTCCCCAGTGCTTAGATTATACCCATGAGCCACCAGGGCTGCCTCTAGATTCTTTCAAGTCACGGAGCCCTACTGTGCTCTTGTCTGTGACCTGGGCCAGCCTTCTCCTCCCTGCCCCAGGGGGTTAGATGCTGAGTGAAGATTTGTGGGGTAACCTGGAAGTCACCAGCACGGGGGCGACCAGCTACTGACTTGGAACCGACATGACACGACCCTCCCCCCCCACCCCCCACCCCCAACCCCCCCACTCCCACCCCACTCCCAACCCCCCCCCACACACACACACACAGGGCGCAGACATCGCTGAGCCTGTTTTAACTCTCTCAGTTCTATTTTTAGGGCTGTGTTTTTTCTTTTTCCTCGTGACACTGGAAATTTGTATGTGAAAAATGCTTTAATTGACCCCTGGAAAGCAAGGGAGCCAAATAAGAATAAATAGTAAGTCCGCATGTTTAAGATAAAAATAAACGTGGCTTTTATACCCCACATTTCTAGCTCAGTCTTATTCTTCCTGGCCATAGAAAACTCTAGTCCCACCAGTTTAAAGTAAATTCCATCAATTAGGGTTTCCCCACTTTGCAAATGCTGCTGTGTACATACATACATACATACATACGTATGTACGTACTTACATACATACATACAATGGACTCGGTCCCGTCTAGGATACAGCATCGTCGAGAGCGTCTGCTCCCTGCCCAGCCTCTTCCAAATGCTTGTCTCCTGTATGGAGCCAGGTAAGGTGGACCTAGCAAGCCGGTTCATTCTACCCAGAAAGCCTTTCAGCCCCATGGCCCTGTTGTTCCACAGTCCCTGTGACCGTAAGGAGACACGAGCCTGACTTAGGTTCTCTGCCTTCCAGTGGCTGGGGGAGAGAAAAGTCTAACTCCAAAAGAGAACTCAGCCGGGCCCTACACCAAGACCTCAGGGCTCCGTCTGACATAGGGAAGGTACATGTGACCAGGCTAAGGGCTTCTCAGAGACCGGGGTCACGTTCCTCTGTCGGGGCAGCTGCTGCTCCTCTTTCTGGGGTAGGATCAACAGTGCCCACCCTCCAGGAGCTTACGATAGCTCAGAAAGCCTTTCCTCTCCACCCGGTTGATATCCTTGGCTCCTGCTGAAGTCTCTTGCACCCCAGCAGAAGGGCACAGGTGTGCTTATCTATCTCAGATCTTCTCTGGGATGTAAGTGTGCGGGTCCAGAAAGTGTCTGAGATGACATACGTACAGTTGCGTCCGTGCCCCTGCTCCTTGCTCTTCTCAAAGAATGGGGCCTTCGAGATAAGACCTGGCTTCCGATTCTATTGGTTCTCAGTTTGTGAAACAGTATGGCTTTCAACCAGAAGGTAACCGATCCTCTGTTTCTTCCTTATTGTGAAATGAAGATGTCAAGTCTCGGGGTAGCTCTAAGAGAAGGTGCATTTCTGGGATGTGTTCCTCATTTTGGGGGTGTTGGGAAGCAGAGAAGGGTAAGGGTGTGGTTTGATATGGCTGACTGACAGCCTGGAGTCCCTTCAGCTTGTGACACTTGTTGTACTGGTAGAGGCGCTGTTGAGCTCTTTGAAGCCACGATTCCTCCTCTGCAGAAGGGCAGTGTTTTTATTGCTGTATGAAGCTGAGACAATGCTCTTTGTCCTTCATACTGGTACCCTGGACACCCCAATGAGTAGCTTGGTATGCTGTTGTCTTAGTCAGGGTTTCTATTCCTGCACAAACATCATGACCAAGAAGCAAGTTGGGGAGGAAAGGGTTTATCCAGCCTACACCTCCACATTCCTGTTCATCACCAAAGGAAGTCAGGACTGGAACTCAAGCAGGTCAGGAAGCAGGAGCTGATGCAGAGGCCATGGAGGGATGTTCCTTACTGGCTTGCTTCCCCTGGTTTGCTCAGCCTGCTCTCTTATAGAACACAAGACTACCAGCCCAGGGATGGCACCACCTACAAGGGGCCCTCCCACCCTTGATCACTAATTGAGAAAAAGCCCCACAGCTGGATCTCATGGAGGCACTTCCCCAACTGAAGCTCCTTGCTCTGTGATGACTCCAGTCTGTGTCAAGTTGACACACAGTACACCTGTAGAGAATAGACATGGCCCCTTTGTGGTGGCGGTGGGGGCTGCCCAGGAGTTGCTGCCGCCCATGTTGTCCGGCATAAAATGAGAGAAGACCCAACTGTGTGCTGCCAGGGAAAGGGAAGCAAGGTCCAGAGTGGTTTCTAGACTGCATGCTCTCTCCGGACCGTAAGACCAAACGTCCTGATGTCTGCACGTGCAGGAGGGACCAGGGGTGCGGAGGATGCTGCTGTTCCCACCAGTGTGCTCCTCGGGAACTTTGCTTTGCAGCCAAAGACCTGGGACAATCTTTTCAATCCTCCTTGTCTTTGGCTAATCTCATCCAATGAGAACCCAAAACCACAGGCACAGGAGGATGCTAAGCTGAGTATTTACCCTTAAGAGGGGGACCCCCAGAGCTCCCGGGGAATAAACCACCAGCCAAAGAGGGACCCATGGCTCCAGCTACATATGTAGCAGAGGATGGCATTTTTCAGACATGAATGAGAGAAGAGGCCATTGGGCCCGTGAATGTCCATGTCCCAGAGTAAAGGAATGGCAGGTCAGGAAAGTGGAGGTGCTGGGGGGTAGTTGGTGAACAGGGGGAGGGGGGATGGGATAGGGGGTTTTGGGAGGGAAAGCGAGGAAAGGGGATAACATCTGAAATGTAAATAAAGCAAATATCTAATACAAAAAGAAAAGAAGGTGAAAATGGGCAAGTTAAGTCATGGGCTGTGCATTCTGTACACTGTGGGGGGCGGGGGGGAGAGTCCTCCTTTCAGACTGATGGAGAAGAGTGAAGACACGGAGTTCACCGAGGTCTCAGGAAGGAAGGTTGGGGGCCGGGTGGGAATTCTTGATGGAAAATTGGGAACATTGCTCAGCTTGCAGCTCATAACCAACGGCTTCCCTGCCAGCTGAGCCACGTGACATTGTTAAACCCGGTTGTGCCATTTTTGTTTGTGTGTATGCCCGCGTGCCCGTTTGTCTATACGCGAGCCACCTGTGCTGGTGATCAGAGGGCACGAGAGGGCATCAGATCCCCTGCAGCAGGAGTTTACAGGTGGGCGAGAGCCGCCCAGCGAGGGTGCTGGGAACCAACGTGGGGTCTTCTGCAAGAGCGAGCGGCAAGTGCTCTTAATTCCTGAGCTCGCTCTCCCGTCCCTCCTCCCCCCCCCCCCCCGCCTTTGTTTGTTGGTCTGTTGTTTTTAACTCATTAAAACTCCTGCAGACACCAGGGCATCAAGCATTCTTGGCAAATGCTAGGCAGCGTGCCAGCCCTGAGCATAAGGTCTCTTAACAAACGTATAAACTTTGTTTTCTGGGGGATGCCGATGAAGGAAGGGTGAATTCGCTTCTGTGGAGACAGGGCTAGCCCTCAGAGGTCAAAGCGGTTTGTACAAGACCCTTTTAGTTCAAGGTGCCTCTGTCTCTCCCCTCCCCCCCCCACCCATGTAGGAAGCAAGAAGACACTGGATTCTTTAACACTGACAGCTAGAGTTAAGAAGAGCAGTAAAGACTCGATATGATTTTAATACCCAAACAGCAAAACCCTTAAAGCAATCGAGCTATGGCGCGAGGAGGTTTTCAGGGGCGCTAGTTGGCCTTGACTCCTGGGCTGGCCTTCGAGGGGGGACGCAGTGTTCTCGGCTTTCAGGGTGAAGCGGAGGCAGTGGGGCCAAACCGAGGCCCAAACGAGTCTTCTCTGGTTCATTTGACAATCGTCGCCGTCGTTTTACTGTTCCCAAAAAAGTATTAAATTAAAGATCCTCCAGGAATAATTGGGGGAGGGGCGGGAAGGGAGAAAGGAAAGAACAAGGAAGCATGGGAGGAAGGAGGGAGGAAGAAGGAAGAAAGAAAAGAGGGGGAGGGGAGGATTTCAACATTATAGTCCAGATCTGATTCAATTTTTAGATCTGAGCGAAAAACGCTCAGTGCGTGCTAGTCAATTACTGCTTCAAGACAATGAGCAGCACCGCGCGCCCCCCGGAGCCGGAGCCGGAGCCGGAGCCGGTCCTGACTGCACTCCTGCGCAGATGTCGCATTTGCTTTGCTAACGGAGGTGCCGCTCGACGACGCTTCCTCTGCTCATTTAACAGGCAAGTTAATAAAGAAGTCGGGGTTTTACTGCTTTCTGAGAGCAATTGCCAGTTAGTGCCTGCAGTTTAGCATCTGCTTCTTAGGAACATTAAAAACTGATTTCTTGAGTGTAAGCATCATCAAAAAAATAAATGATTTTTTTTTTTTTTTTTTTTTTTTGCAAAGTCGTTTGCTTTATAAACTCACAACTCTTTGGGGCTGTGTGCTTTTGTGGCGGCTGCAGAACCAGCACACCAAACCCTATTCTGCGTTACCTTTAGTTGTTCACGGGGCTTTAGCCCTCTTACCTGTGGGGCAAGCTTACTGTGTTCTGTGAGAAGGCATGTTCAGAGCCCGAGTCGCCTCTCATCCCCCGCGGGCTGCAATCCTCTCACTGGGCTACCCCGCCTTGTAACTGTGCGCTGTGCGTAGACTTTACATGCCAACATCCCTTTGCACTGACCCCAAGCCTAACCAACAGTAGAGATTGGAATGGCTTTTGATTGTACCAGGAGCCTTGGGCCAAAGACTTTTCCTTAGAGCCAACGAGGCGTACAACCTTTTTCTATCCACATTACTCCAAAATTACTTAATTACTTATACACATACATGTTACTTTATCACCTATTGCTATGATTTCTCACACACGAAGATTGTTTTTAAGTCTCCTCCGTCAATTAACACAAAATAGTCACTAATAGCACGACTAATCAAAGATGCAAATAAAAAACATCCGCACATGCTTGTTGGCATTTCAGTTACTTAAACACAGAGGCAAAAAAGATCGAAAATATAAACGCCACATCCACAGTGTGAATGATGAACTTCGCTGTGTCTCAGTGCAGCACAGAGGTGACCCCACTGTCAGAGGGAAAGGCCAGGACCATCATGCACAGCGGTGGCAAGCTGTGGCCATCTCCCTCGGGGACCAATGCATGGGCCACTGCTGGGTACCACAAGTCACTGCTATCAACACCAACGCCCAGTTGGGAAGGGTGACAAGGACCATGCAGGTGGACAGTATATATAATAGTCACTGGTCACTTTTAACCCTCAGTTTGAGGCTGTAGACTTTCTTTAACCCGATGCTTCAAAAATGATGGCATTAGTCTACTGATGAAAGAAAGACCCAACGAGCTGGTTCGGACACCCTAATTGTCTGGAGAGCCCAGGTTACCCCACACCTACCAGGTTCTAGATTGGGCTCTGGAGTGTGGAAGATGGGAATTCTTAGCTAGAATGGCATCAAGTTCCTGGAGTTGACAGTCCCCCTCCTGGCTTCTTTCCTGACTGTGCAGTTGGTATTGATCCAGTGAGCGTGGAGGGAGGGTCAATGGCGTGGCCCCTGCACGCAACAGAGCAGAGCTAAGTGGAGGAGAATGCTGGGCCAGGGACGGACCACATCTGTGTCTCCTGCTGGACTTGGAGTCCTAGGAAGTCTGAGGACGGTAACGCAGGGCAGAGGCCTTGCATTTGCCGAGTGAGTGTCCTCCCACTGAGCCCCACCTCGCCCTGGGACCGGGCTTTCATCTTACTCCTGTCAGTACTTTTTTGCTGTTTTGTGTTGATGAACATCAAGAAACTAGGGCGACAACTAGTGGCTAAGGACGCTTGCTCTGCAAGGATGAGGTTGTGGCTTCAAATCTCAAGCACCCACGAAGTAGCTGGGAGTGTGTGTGTGTGTGTGTGTGTGTGTGTGTGTCAGGGAGAGACAGACAGACAGAGATCAGAGAATGACAGAGGAGGACACTCACAGTCCTCTCATAGCCTCTGCATAGGCACACATAGCCATATGCACCCTCCTCTCCCACATAAGCCTTAAGAAAGACAAACTCAGAACCTCACCACGCTAAGCAGAAACTCTGACTGAGTTCAACTCCCAGCATATGATCTGAGAATTTTGATTTGAATGTGGACTTGTGTCATTGTGAATGTCATGTGACACACTGAAATAGTTCGCCACGCTGCTGCTTTGTAACTGTGTAGAATTTATATAGCAACATCCCTTTGCACGCTGACCCCCAAGCCTAACCTACAGAGGGGAATGGCTTTTGAGTGCTTAGTTTTGCTCGCAGATCTGGCTATCAACCACTAGAGGGCAGTAGCAACCTACAAATCTTTATGGCACGCTCAAGGGCACTAGATTATGAACTTGCTTGTCACAGGCGAAATAAGCATATTTTTGCAACTCTTTCTTTTCTGCACAGGAGCCCCGGGAAGACCTTGAGAAGTTATTTCACCCCAGGTGATGCCTTCAGCCAGAGCCTCATTAAATCAGCACAGATGGCTCTCTCTGGGCCCAAGAGCAAACGACAGTTTATTTGTAAAAGCTGAAGTTAATAATGATAATGACATACCATAGATATGATAAAGGAAAACCCTGATAGATTTATTTTAACAGGAGAGAGGTTCTCTCCCAGTCTCCATGATCAGTGTTATCTGTCCAAGAAGCTTCAATGGAGACAAAATAGGAAATTGGCTACGGGAGAAAGCATTGGGGAGACCACACAGACGGTCAGGCACACAGGAGACGCCTCAAGCTTGCTAGGCTTAGAGAGCAAATAGTTGGGGTTCTGTCTAAAAAGCAAAAACAAAAACAAAAAAAAAACGCAAGAAAAAATAAAGCAGATAGCATCATGGAAATGAAGTGTGCTTTCTCTAAGCCCAGCCTTGTTTCCCTCAGTGGGACATGTGACCTCCTACTATGTAAAAGGCAGCCTGTGCCAAGCCTCCCCCCCCAAGTGTGTCCTGAACCCCACTGCCCCTCTGGGTGGGTCCAAGGCATTGATTGATCAAAGCAATGAGCTGGTTGCCCTGATTGTTTGTTATCACAAAGCTCGACCTTCTCATAAAATAGCAAGTACGCAAAAAAAAAAAGAATACAAACTTTGTGTGTGTGTGTGTGTGTGTGTGTGTGTGTGTGTGGTATGGCCTGCTATTTCTTTTTGTCAGTGACCAGGAATTTCAAAATTCTCATATGAAACCAATGAAATAGCTCGTCCAGACTATACCCTGCTGCTGCCAGGTAGCCACAGGGCGAAAGTCAACCTCGGATTCCTGTCTGCAGGTAGACAGTAAAAAGCCTTGTGGAGACATTAGCACCAGCCTCCCTGCCTGTTGGGCTCACCGTGCTGTGAGTCCCAGGGCCTTCACTGGACACAGTTGGAGCACTGGGAATACACAGGGGGCAGCTTCAGGCAATCACGAGAGAGACACAGCAGGATGCGCTGTGTGTCGCAAACCCGTGTCGGCTCATGTGTGCAGAATGCAGTGTGACTGGTTGCTGTGTTGTTCCAGTTGCCAGGGATTGTTAGGCTCACTGAGAAGGGCCTGGAAGGAAAGCTCGCTCCTTAATCATAAGGCATTATGTAGTGGAGGAGGCCCCGAGTTTCCACACTCCCAGGGTTGTCAGCAAGAAAGGCTGCAGTCTGTAAGCCTCCGGTCTTGGAAGGCGGAGCTGGTTTCCCTGTTGCTTTCTCACTTTAGTTTTTGTTTGATTGTTACGTTGTTTTGTGTTTTTAAGGAAGTGTTTCTCTGAAACTGATTACTGCCCTGGCCACCCTGGAAGGCTGTTCCACCCTCTGCCACGATCCATATTATTTAAATTACGTATGTGAGTGTATGTGGGGGTTCAGGCATGTCAGTGAGTGTACGTGCATATAGGTGCTTGTGGAGGCCAGAGGACAACTTCGAGCGTCATTCCTGAGGACCATCCATCTTCTTTCTTCCAGGAGGGTCTCATCTGGGGCTCACCAATTGGGCTAGGCTGGCTGGCCCGTGATTTCTGCTGTTCCTGCCTTTCTGTAACCAGGATTGCAACTGTATCCCATCAGGCCCAGCTATTTGGTTTTTTTTTTTTTTTTTTTTTTTTTTTTTACGTTTATTTTGTGGTCTGAGTATATGAGTGTGAGTGTGCGTGCACAGTGTGTGTGTGTGTGTGTGTGTGTGTGTGTGTCCACATTTATGTGAGGGGGTCTCTCATGGAACATGGTTCTGCTAGGCTGGCTGGCCAATGTACTGGGGGTGGTGGGGTGGGGATACACCTCTACCCTCCGGCCCCCTCCCCCTGTCACCTTGTGTGGCAGTTATAACCAGGCGCACCTTTCCCAGGTACAGCGTTACACCAGGTGCACCACGCCACGACACCTGACCCTTCCTGTGGGTGTTGGGATCTGAGCTTGGGTTCTCGGGCCGTGAGACAGGTGCTTTCCTGACGGCGCCATCTCTCTCTATCCCAAACCATCTACTTTTAAACTCTAACCCAAATCCTCTGTTTGGGTGCAAGAACTGCAGACTCTGGGGTGTGGTTCGGCCATGGAGGCCTTGCTGCCCATCGATGGACCCAACTTCCGTTCTCAGCATTGGCAAAATGTAGAGCAAAACAACAGTAGCCCTTCTGGTACCACGGAGCCGACGACCAGCGCTAGGCTTCCAGAAGTGGAGCCTCCAGGCCACTGGTACAGGAGCTACTTCTCCGGGTGAAGACATGGAGGGCCTTGGGGTCCATCAGGACCGGCTCCACTGTGCAGTAGAAGCGGAAGGTCTCTCCTCTAAGGTCCTGGCCCTGGTGCTTCTGGTTTCTCAGGCTGGTGACCTCTCCTCTGTTGGAACAGCATCTGGTTTTGTGGAATGAAAACAGTCCCAGAATAGCAGCCTGTTTCTCTCTCCTGCTCAAAGCTAGCCAGGGATGTCATTAGCTACTCATGGTGGTTGGGGTTTGTGGGTGTCTCCTCCTCCCAGATCAAAGCTGTGGAAGTACTTGATTTCTGTCTCCTCTCCAGGCAGTGGGGGAAAGTATGGGGAAGACGGTCATTTCTGTTTTTGAAGATACTCCCAAGAAGACCTATTTGTATCTTGTTTTGCTTCGCCATCTCTTACTCTTGTGGACTTTGTGGTCGCCAGGGAGACTTCTAGGTGCAATCATTCAAGAGAACAGACATACACTAGGCAAAATATTACGAGTTTTTTTTTTTTTAAGTTTGCCTGTGTTTTCCTGTGTGGATGTTGAATGACAAAACCTATTTATTCTTTTGTTTTTAATTTCTAAAAATTTACGTTCTATATGTGTGCATCTTTGGGCGTGGCGTATGTGCACACGAGTGGAGTGCAAGTGTCTGCAGCTGCCAGAGACGCCATCTGGGTCTGCGGCCACAGGCAGCTGTGAGCGGCGGCAAGTGGATGCTGGGAAGCGAACTCCCGTGTCCCCTGAGCCGCCTCTCTCCAGACCTCCATTTTCGATTCATCTTTCCATCCCTTTCCTCCCCTCTTCATTTGTTTTTATAAAACAGGGTCTCCTTCAACAATGTAGCCTGGGCTAGCCTCCAACTCAAAATCCTCCTGCCTTAGCTTCTCAAGAGCTTGGATTCCAAGCCCCGCTCTTCATAGCTCTTAGGTAGGTCGGCGCCCTTCCTCTCGCTCAGCCTTCCCTCACATAGGAGTCTAGAGCACACGGTGTTGCATAAGAGATCAGCAATGGAGGACGACATTAGCATCACCTACTGGATTTGCATTTTGATAGGATTGAAAACTAAGTGTGGTTGTTATACTCCACTAATGGAATTTCGAGACAGCACCGGGCTGGGTGTGGACTCCCATTTCCTCCTCTCTGGCTGGCCAGTGCTACCCTTAGGTTGTGAGCCAGCCTTTTCAGCCTACAGCTGTGCCAATGCCGAATCCCGTCCTACCAGAATGGCTGCTGTCAAAATGAGCAGAGTCCCACCACTCCTTACGGCGTCGATGGATTTCTTAACAGCTTCCCACCACACTGCCAACATTCTGATGCAGGCAGAGACCTTTGTTTCAGCTCCTAATTGGAGAGGGTCATGGCCTATGGTGTTAGAGAAGGAACAGCAGAGCTCATGCCAGCTGTAGCCTTGTGTCTTAGTCAAGGTTTCTATTATTCCTGCACAAACATCGTAACCAAGAAGCAAGTTGGGGAGGAAAGGGTTTATTCGACTGACACGTCCACATTGCTGTTCATCACCAAAGGAAGTCAGGACTGGAACTCAAGCAGGTCAAGAAGCAGGATCTGATGCAGAGGCCATGGAGGGATGCTTCCCCTGGCTTGCTCAGCCTGCTTTCTTATAGAACCCAGGACTACCAGCTCAGGGATGGCACCACCTACAATGGATCCCCCCCCCCTTGATCACTAATTGAGAAAATGCCCCACAGCTGGATCTCATGGAGGCATTTCCTCACCTGAAGCTCCTTTCTCTGTGATAACTCCAGCCTGTGTCAAGTTGACACACAAAACCAGCCAGTACACCTTGGCAGGGAGTTAAGCACAATGGTAGACCAGAGAACACAAAACCAGGGCCAGGCTAGACCTTCAAAGGCTCACCCTTAGTGACCTACATCCACCAGCCAGGCCCCACACCAGCACTCCAGCTGGGAACATGAAAACCATGCAGTGGGGACAGCTCAGACTCAGTCACCACAAAGAAGCAGTCCCATTTGCAGTGTGGTACTCACGCTCTGACCTCATAGGAAGCCATGGTGGGCACGGGTACTCTGGTCACTCTCAGGGTTCCTGAGTCAGTGAGCTCCCCGAGTTCAGCCTGGAGACCGCTTTCCCAACGGGTTCCCACGTGACGTCATTATGATCTTGGGTCTGAGAAACCATAGCCCACGGGGCTCCTCTGTTTTGCTTGTTCTCCAGAACACTGTGGACTCACTCCTATGATTCATCTCACATTTAATGAATGGGTTTTGCTTTTTGGAGGGGGAAGACTTTAGTCATGTTTTATCATCAAAATCTATGGTCTTGGTTGTTTACTAGCTCCTGTCTCTTTCTCTGTCTGAAAACGCATCGAGATGTTTATGGAAATAAGGAGAGGAGGCTGGAGGTCAACCTTGAGTATCGGTCCTAGTACCATCTGCTTTGGTTTGGTCTCTCACTTGGCCTGGAAATCACTATTTAGATTAGGCTGGCTGGTCGGTGAATGCTGGAGACCTACTGGTCTCTGTGTATGAGTGACTGCCATCTGGCCCTGTGTCCTTTTATGTGGATTCTGGGATAGAACTCAAGTCTTCATGCTTACGTGACAGGCGCTCAGCTCCAATACTAACACTACTATTAAGATAGAGAAAAACTCATGAATTGGGGATAGAGCATGAAAAATGCTTCTGGTTCTAGCTCCAACACTGGAAAGGAAGACAGACCAACACAGACAGACAGACAGACAAGGAAGGAAGGAAGGAAAGAAGGGAGAGAGAGAGAGAGAGAGAGAGAGAGAACAAACCTTCCAGCCTTAGAAAAGAGAGGTAATATTATTATGGGTAAGTGAATAAAATTGTAAAAATTCAAGAAATAAAAGGGACAAAATAACAGAACCAAAAGATACAGGGATGGATGGTTTTCTCAAAACGGGAATTCCTCAAGTCAATGGTGACTCTCTGGCACCTCAAAGCAAAACGGTTTGGTGCGTGAAATAAGCACTATCTTCCAAATATAAAAAGTTAATGAGAAAAGACAGACTTGGGAGATGTTTCATAAAAATCAGGATTCTCCTGCAAATATGTAGAAATTGTACAATGCGATTTCCATGTTGCCCCTCTGCCTATCCATAGAGCCTTGGTTTCTTCATCTGTGAGGAGACCATTCCACACTAAGCCCAGCCTTACCCTGGGCATTTGCTGGCTCACTAGTGAGTGTGCCGTGGAGTATTCTGAGGGTCACATCTGCGTGGACTTATTCTAATCCTGGCGGTGGTCCTTGGCCATGCAGGCTGGCCTTTGCCCATTTGCACTAAACATAAACAGCATCCCAGACAAACAGAATGATAAAAGATACAGCAATTAGCCATGTCATAACAAGGGCAGTTACACAGAACACATACCTGTGCAACACACAGTGACATCAGGGTACCCCCATCTCAAAACCTAAAACCTACATCCCCTGAACAGGGGCTCCCGACCAAGCTGCTGAGACAGGTTTCCCGTTTTCCTAGAGGATTTGGAGCAGCTTTCTGAGACCATGCTATTGCAATGCCTCCCAGTTTAGGACCATAATGTGGGGTGAGCCCAGGGCACCCTTAGCTGCCGCCCATCTCTTTCCGATGAGACACCCACATACTTAAACTTAACCCCACCCCTGTCCCGACCCCACCCCACCCCACCCCACCCCACCCCTGTCCCGACCCCATCCCACCCCACCCCTGCCTCGGTGTCTCCGGGCTCCTCTCTCCCCTCCCACTGCTCTCATTCCTCAGTTTCCGGTTTGTTTGTGCTTCTTCCTGAGTTGTGGATCCCGTGACGTCACTTCCGGTCACAAGGCTGTTTCCTGTTTGTGGAGCGAAGGAAGACAGGAGTAAGCTGAGAGGAGCTTGGAGAACCTCATTAAGAGTCTTGTCAACATTAAAAACAACTCAGACTCCTGGCATAAATAGGGGATGGCAAGAGCCACTTAAAAAATAAAAAGAATCTGCTTATCTACAGACATTCTCGACATCCGTAGCAAATTGCTTGGGGCAAAAAGACTTCCCGAGTCTACCTCCTTTCAACTCGAATTTTATACCTGGACCTTCTTATTTAAATTTAAATCAAGCCAACTTTGAGCACTGAAACTTGAGGCTGAGGGAGCATCTTACCCATCTGAGAGAACCTTTCTGGAAGAGAACAGAGGGTGTGTAGAGCTGTTTAGATCTTTCCAGGCTCCTTATCTCTGCCGCAGACTTGTTAATCGAACACTATAGGTCTCTCAGTTTAGGGCAAAGAAAACTGGAGGGAGAGAGGTAGACCCGCTTGTGCTTCGCAGCACAAAGAAGCAGGACCCAAATCAACCTGGGTTGTTGAGTCTGATGCAACATGCTCTATGTAGTCCCATAATGTGCCCTGGTTATTCCAGCAGGATGCAGTTGTCCTAGGAAGGGGAGTTCCACAGGCTGGAGAGAGAACAGTGTGTTGCAAGCAGACTTGAGCGGGTTCTCCATCATGGGGTGTGTGTGTGTGTGTCTATAATTCATATAAATCATTCCCTGCCTGTTTCTGGGAGCTTTCACCCGGGCCCCACGGTTCCACGTCTGAACTTTTGTGCTTTGCTGACAAGCAGAATCCTGAGACACAGGAAGCCACGGCGAGTCTTAATCCGTTGCTACAATAATGGCTTTGGATGGGTATTCCTTCCCTTTCCGATGAATCACCCTCAGGTGGCCAGTGAGTCAGGCTGCTTCACTGTAATCTTCAATTCGGTTCTCACTCATAAACAGTTCTCTTTACTTCAGAAGTCTCTAATTTAAAAGTCAGGGTAGTGGGAGTCATGGCAGGAGGAGCGGCCATTTCGGAACTTTCCCTCACCACGGCTGCCGAGGAGCCTGAGAAATGAAAGCAAGACTCCTCATTCTCAACAGAACTCACACGGGTCATGCCAACTGTGAGGTCACCTGCAGGGTTCCCAAAGATGGAAAGGAAGGGACAGCAAGGGACATTTGTAACCACTCCTGCTCTTGAACCCAGAGGTGGGCTCACCGAGAACACCAGAGGCGGGCATCAGAAAGAGAACTCGGATCCTCTGGAAGAGCAGCAAGTGCTCCTAACCACTGAGCCATCCTCCCCACAGTCCCAGAGGGAGTTGAGTTTAAAAGCATCTCTTCAGCTTTCAGAAAGATCTCCCCGGCTGAGGAAGCAGATAGGAATTCAGCTTGTGGCTTCTTCGAAGCCATCTCCAAGGCCCTAACAAAGCCAGGCGTCACTGGGCTGCACACCTGGCTTGTCCCCTCTGTCCAGAGAGGAGAGGAGGCTTGATTTACTGATACTTTAAGACTTCAAGGAGCAGGTCCTAAACTGACATTCTTCACGATACTGGAAAGAGATGCCTGACGTGGGTGCTGTCTATAGTCAGCTCAGCAGCTGCGCCAATGCCAGCCTCTAAGTCTTTCCATGAAAACGCACAGTGTAAGACTGTCCTGGATTTTACAGAAGGATGAAAACCACAGAGACAAGATGCTCCGATTCCCGACCCACGACATACTTCAGATCCCCAGAGCGTTCGCCTCTAGGTCATCCAGAGCAGGCACAAACACGCAGTGTACCTGTCCATACACACATGTTTACACACATGTCTATGTACACGGACACATAAGTACACAACAAAGTGTGTCAGGCCATCTTCCCAAACAGGAAGTACTCGCATTCACACTCGAATCTGCTGCAAGTAAAAACGTTTCAAGATTTCAGAAATAAAAATAAGCTTTAGCAGTCAGAGAGATGGCTCAGTGGTTTAGAGCGCCGGTGCCCTTCTAGAGGGCCCAGGTTCAATTCCCAGCACCCACATGGCGGCTCACAATTGTCCGTAGCTCTCACAAAGCTGTCTGTTTTGTGGATCTGATGCCCTCACACACGCAGACAAAACACCAACACATAAAATTCAAAAAGAAAAAAAGAAAATTAAAAATTTTTTTAAATAAATTTTAATAGTTTCAAAATGCCATTTCACTATCATATAGGCTAGATTGCTGGTCTGTTTTCTACCTCACTGTCCAGTTTTAAGGGTTGCCACAAGCCTTTTGAGGGCTAAGAGTCCATCCTCTATGTACAGCAGCACAATTTACATGGTAAATAATATGACAATATTAAGTAGACCTTTCTTTTTTAAAGAGTGTATTAATTTTACTTTTATATAGAGATGTTTAGCTTGTGTGTATGTCTGTGCACTGTGCACAGGCCTGGCACTGAGTGAGTCACATTCCCTGTGACTGCCTGTGAGCCACCACCTGGGAGTGGGCTGGGCATTCAACCCAGGACCCCTGGAAGATTAGCCAGTGATCTTAACCGCTGAGCCATCTCACCAGCCCATGTTATATTTTTTAACAGAAGAAAAAAAAATTTCAGGCTAATGAGCCCTCCTCCATCCAGCAGAACAAACTCGATCCCTTCTCTAACTGGGGCAATGTGACAAATGTCCTCAGTGAATTCCTATTTCACCGGCAACCAATGGGATGACAAAGAAAGCCAGGCTTTCGCAATCACTGCCCCAAAGGAAGAACATGTGCTGGGTTGTTTTGCAAACATGATTCTTGCTACCCCGATAGCAGAGAGTTGAGTTCATACATCAGCATAAAAACCTGAAGCTGCCACAAGGTTGAAACTCGGGCGAAAGAGTTTGGTGTCTTATTTCTGTGTCCTTTGGCTTCTTTCTGCCTTCCTCGCCACCTCTCCCCACTCTTGGCTTCCAGTTCACCTCCTAGACTTCCCCTGCACTTGTACCTTTGTATCCGTGGCTCTCAGACTTCCCAACGCTGCCACCTCTTGATGCGGTGCTGCCCAGACACAGAATTATTTTCGTGGCCACCTCCTAACCGATTTTGGCTTTCTTATGAATCGTAATGTAAGCCTCTGAGTTTTCTGATGGCCTTAGGTGGCTCCCGAGAAAGGGTCATTTGACCCCCAAAAGAGGTTGCGACCCACATTTCTGAGAACCACTGATTTACATGACCACGTGTACTCTATTTGTTAGATCCTAGAAATGAGCTCCCGTTGCTGAAATACGGCCAGTGAGGCCTTTCTCTGTTTCACGAGCTTCCTGTTTGCTTTGCTAATGGTTTCTTTTGTAGTGTAGAAACTCTAATTTCATGTAGTCACGAGTGGCGATCCTTAGACTGTGCTGCCGGGGCTCTGTTTGGGGAGTTCTTGCTTTGCCTAGTGTCTTGAACAGTACGTTTTCCCTCCCACTCCATTACACATAGGTTTCCCCCATTCTCTCACTGTTCCCCTTTCTCTTTCCTATACTCCCCTTATACCTTAAAGCCACATGTGTGGGTGATGTATATGTATATGAATATATGTATGTCTATACACAGATTCACTTACATACATACATCAAGAAAACTTGTAATATTTACATTTCTGACTCTGGGTTACTTTGTGACCTCCAGTTCTTTCCAAGTGAAAGGATTTTGTCTGTCTTCACCGGGAGAGGAAACCTCCACTTGTGTATTCACTGTGGTCCTCGTCCGTTTGTCTCCTGCCTCTATGTCCCGGGTGTTGTGAAGACTGCAGTGAGAAGCATGGGTGTCCAAGTGTCTCTGGTGTGTTGACTTCGAGTCTTTTGGGGATCAGCTGTGTCCTACAGTAATCCTAGGTTTAGTTTTTAGTTTTTAAGGATTTCCATCGAAGCTTCAGCAGTTTGCACTCCCAATAGCAATGACTACTCCGCTCCGCACACCCTTACTGGCTTTTGCCGTCACAGGAGGGAATGGTATGGGGTAGTCTCCTCTCTGTCCTTTGCTTCTTGGGCAATAGAACTCCCCACTCCCAGCAAGAAGACTCTCAGGGTAACTGTGAAGTGTGGAGACATAGTCTTAGAGACAGTCTATAATGCAGTCTTTCCGGGTTGTCCTCTGACCTCCTATGCAGCTGTGTGGATCTCCTCTCTGGATATCCAGTTGTTTCTTTCGTGGGACCCAGCAACACTGCTTTTCTTACATCTGCGGTATCACGTGGGCTCGCCCCATCTCAAGCATTCCACTGCTCGGTGCCCAGCTCCTGGTCACTGTTTCTCCCCTTGCTGGGGGCGCCACCCAGTTCATCATCATTCAGAATCAGTTTGAGGATGGCTTTCGCCCGCTCCATATATTTCAGGCACGGGAACAATCCAGTTCTCCTGAGCATCAGTGTGGACCCATAACTCGGTCCCATTTGAACCCGCGGCACAGTAACCATCACAGACTCGGAACCCACGGCACAGTAACCAACACCGACTCTTCCGGCAGAGGAAGCTTCCTGGACTCAGGAGATTTGGATGCCAGAGTTCGGGATGATCAAGTTTGAACTCGTTTAGAAAAGGAGCAGTTCTGAGAACAAAGCCAAGAGACAGGGAAGCCGAGTCAGGAGAGTGACGGAGAGGAGCAGGGCGAGACGGAGAGAAAAAGACAGCTTCGAGGACGCTTGCTGAACAGTGTGGTTCTCAAAGTTAGCTCAGCCTTGGACTCAGCAGTTACCCAAGCTAGGAAGCCACATTTTATTTATAGATTTAACTTAGACACAATGGACTGCTATCTGCATTTGCTGTGACCGTGTACCCGCTTAACTGCCCAACTCGACCTCAAAGTTATTAAGTCTTCTATGCTCATAGTTTCCTGGGTTTTATAACTCCCCAAGACAAAGTATATTTCTCCTGCTAGTCACACCCCCGGCTGTCTTTTTTTTTGCATGATTAAAAGAGCTCAACAGAGTCTTGCTTCTGATTGGCTGTCGAGATGCTCCAGTCTAAAACTCTATTCAAACTTTCTATTCCACTCCCACTTGGCCTCAAAGCTCAGGGTCATTTTCAGGCAACACCTGAGTGGCTCTCGGAATTCCTCATTGCAGGCTTCAATACGCATGCGCAGAATCTATGGCGCTCCAGCTAAAGAGGAACGTAGACAGGGTTTCTCACAATATGGCAGCTCAGGGCTTTGAAGCCTTCTGGGTGTTCTTAAAGGAAGGCTGTAGTTTTGGCTTCTTCTGTGCCAACTGGGCCCAGTTTTCCAAGGAAATTGCTTCTCTGTTGTCCTCAATGCCCAATGGCTCACGGTTCACGCTGTTTTGACCCAACTCTCTTTGGCCCTGAGGTCACCCTGAAGGAAGGACGCTATAGGTTGGCAAAGCTATTCAAGAAAACATTTAAAGTAGGAAAAAATTAGATGATCCACAGAAAGTTTATTTTCTCAACGACTCTGTTCTGTTGCCAGGGTTCGATCCAGTTGAGTGGCTCTCACCACACAGCCGTTGGCTGTAGGGGATCAGCCCCTGTTCTCAACAAAATGCCTTGGAAATGCCACAGTACTGCTAATGTATCAATAGTTCATTCTTTTGGACTTTTGAGCAATATTCTGTGCCACTGGGAGGCAATCGGTTTTAATCATGCACCTGCTGTGGGCCTGTCAATCATTCCGACCTTGGGGCTGTTACAAATGGAACAGCTGGGCTTAAACTGCCGTATGGATTTCCGTGTGAACACGGTTCTTGGTTCTCTGGGATAATGCCCAGGAACATGGTGGGTAGGGAAGGCAAAACGTGTGTTTACTCTTTCAGGAAGCTGTAACCATTTTCCATAATGATTCTCTCACACCGCTTACCTGCCAAGGAGGGCTCTGTAAAGAAAGTGGAACCAGCCCACGGTACAGAAGTGTACCGCTGAGGACCACATGGCTAGGAGGGACGAGCCTTCGAGTAAACTCTTCGCCATCAGAGACTCACAGAGTTCGAGGGTTTCCCTCCCTGGTTTTCATTCTTCCTTTGATCCAGTATTTCCTCCCTGTGCTCCGTATCTGTGCCATCATATGCTGGTAGCGTGGGCTTTGCTTTTTGTGGATTTACAGTTAACAGATTGCTTTGAGTCTTGGACCTAGACTGAGTTGAGTCTGTAAAAGACTATAGAGACATCTGAAGTTTGGCGGAGTGCATTTTCCTTTCTGATCCAGCTACAAGCCTGTGGGGCCAGGGAACGGAATGTGGTGGTTTTAATGAGAATGACCCCTATAGGCTAATATATCTGAATGCTCAGTTTTTCATAAAATAAAACATTTCACTTTTGTGTGTGATGTGTACATGCACTTGTCTTGGTGCATTTGAGTGTGTGTGTGTGTGTGTGTGTGTGTGTAGGTACAGGTGCATCTGCATGGAAATATATGGAGGCCACAGGACAACCTTGGGAGTCATCTTCAGGAATACACAGTCCGCCTCCTTCGAAACAAGACCTCTCATTGACCTGGAGCGGACAGGTTAGATGGGGCTGGCTGGCCTATGAGCCCTAGAGATCTTTCCTGGCCTTTCCTAGTGCTGGGTTTACAGCTGCACACCACCACACCTGGCCTTTCCTCCCATCCTGTTCGGCACAAACTTGGTAATTAATTTGGAAATTAAGCCCAGTTATTTCTCTCAATTTGTAGTGTATGTGAATGAGTGTGTGTGTGTGTGTGTGTGTGTGTGTGTGTGTGGTGTGTGGGTGTGTCTGAGTGAGAGAAAGAGAGGGGGGAATGTAGGGGTGAGGGATGGATGGACGGATGGATGGGTGGGTGGATGGACGGACGGACAGACGGACGGATGGATGGGTGGGTGGGTGGGTGGGTAGATGGATGGGTGGGTGGGTGGATGGATGGATGGATGGATGGGTGGGTGGGTGGGTGGGTAGATGGATGGGTGGGTGGGTGGATGGATGGATGAATGAATGGGTGGGTGGGTGGATGGATGGATGGATGGGTGAGTGGATGGATGGATGGGTGGGTGGATGGATGGACGGATGGACGGATCGGATGGATGGATAACAGTTTTACTGTGTATCTTGGTTGACTGTATACCCACTATGTTGCCAAGTCAACCTGTAAGCTCATGATCCCCCTGCCTCAGCCTCTCAAATGCTGGCTTTAGAAGTATGCATCTTCACGCCCAGATCCCACTTTACATTCCTCTATAAAACTGCTTTAAAATTATTCTGTTTCCTTTCCTTCCTCCTAAGATTTGAGAACAAACTTATCTGTATATACAAAGAAAACGTTGCTCAGGTTTTGATAAATAGTTTACTAAATTTATGGATCACTTTGGGAAGAGTTGACACCTTTACCGAATTGAGTCTTTGAACCCACAAAGGCAGCATATGTCTGCACTCATGTAGAGTTTTTGATGTCTTTCATGGGTGACACACAGTCTTCGATGTACATACAGACAGTCAAATCTCCAACTGAAATTGTGAACCGATACAACTGTTGCACACAGGGGATAGTGAGGCCTTGCATTAAAAAAAAAAAAAAAACAATCAATTTTTGTGAGTTCCACAGATTTTTTTTCCTTCACATATTTTGTAAGACTTCTGTTTGATGCATAAATAATTAGCTTTATTTTGATTGGTGGATTGTCTCTTTCCTCATGTGCCTCTCTCCACGTCTGAAAGCTTTCTTTGCTCTGAAGGTTGAGTGTGTGTAGCCATTTCTCCTTATAGCCAAATTCATTTTTTTCTTCTGCGTTTATATAGCCAGTGCTTTCTCTGGTTTATCTTTTCATCTACTTGTTTTCCATTCTTTAAGTTCGAGCCTTGTCTCCCTGCTGTGTGTGCATCGAGTGTCTGCACAGAGGCAATAGTGAGGCCTTGCATTTAAAAACCGGTCAACTTTATCCGTTCTTAATCACTGTTTAGAAATGAGTACCTGAGTCTTAGATGAATAACTGCATAAAAAGGTAATTAGAGTGAGAGGATAAAAGCCTAAACAAAGTGCAATATTTCAAAAGGGCCATTCTAACTGTACAAAAGCTCACCTGGCAACAGCCAGGTAGGCCTGACCCACTATAAAGGGGGCTGCTTGCCCCCTCCTCCCTCTCTTGCTCTCTTGGGATCTTCCTTTCTTGTTCCCTGTCCCCTCCCCCTTCCTTCTTCTCTTCCCCATTCCCTTCCCCCTCTCTCCACATGCTCATGGCCATGACAGGCCTCTACTTTCTCTCTCTCTCTCTCTCTCTCTCTCTCTCTCTGTCTCTCCCCGCCCCCCCCGCCTTTCTCTGCCTCTACTACTCTCTTAATTCACCTCCTCATGCCCTGAATAAACTCTATTCTATACTATACTGTCATGTGGCTAGTACCTCAGAGGGAACGGATGCCTTGGCATGGGCCTACTGAGATATCCCCTTCCCCCACACCTCACCACACCCCCATAGAACATATTCTTTCTCTTTCTATAAACACATCAGCTTCCGTAATATATCTGCAAGACGTCCCTATGTGCGAGCTTAATACAATCAAGATGCCTTTATTTAAAAATTGCACTTAATGTAAGCATTGGCAGGATAGGCTTTAGGCTGCTTTTCACTTGTTGCTTTCTCTCAACTCTTTTGTTCTTTCTTTCTCTGGCTCATGATAACTGTCCTTCTATGGCTGGGTGGGGATTTTAGCTAAGAACCCCGGGAGCTGATCTCTATCGGGCCAGTCGAGTTGGTAGTGCTAGGATGTTACCTTCATTTAGTAACTTTGAAACCAAATGCAGGGAGTGAGACACAGAGACAGGAAATAATAACACACCTGCACCATTGCTAGGAAACTCTGACACGCCCACCTCATAAGTGGAGGGACTTCATATTTACTGTTGTGGGGCAGATGTTCTAAGAGGTGCATGTGTGCTGAATACTTCCAAGTCCTGAGCTGCTGGAAACTTGGCGGTGGGCAGATGCAGCCTCCAGGGTGGCAAGGGGAAATGGTGTGTCTGAGCTCTTCCATGATCCTCGTCCCTGCTATTATGTCCTTTCCATTGTGAAAAGATTATGCCAATTTAGGGTGATTATGGAAGGGATTTAGTAACATTTCAATACAACCTTGTCTGTGTGACTGCAGAAATCCCCCATTTTTGACTCTTCTTTATTCTGAGACTATGACTGGTCAGGACTCTGCCACATGGTTGGAACCACAGGTTGACCAGAGAGCTATTATTTCGGCCCCTGATGCCAAACTGTAACTTATGTGTAAGAGCAAAGAGGTACAGCCTCACCTTGTGTTTCTTGCTTTGTATTCTGTAGAGGTCCCTTTGAAGTAAGCTGTCCCCCAGGGAGGCGGGGAGGGGACGCATTCCTCAAGAACTGGGCACATTTCAGCTCAAAACTTTTTACCATCATTCTGCTGCTCTTAACAATGTTAATGAGATGTCCATCTTGAAGTTCAGCACACAGAGGGGCTGACTGTGCCCGCTGTGCTTCAGAATTCTGTCTGGGAGACGGTGTGCGGGCATAAGGGGCCTGAGAAAAGGCTCTCATGTAAGACATGCAATAGGAAGGGAAGGGGATCCCTGTATCCCAAGGGCATCTCTCCTGCAGCGCAGGCACATTTCCCATGCATCCCAAGGACATCACGCCTGCTCCCCCCAAATCCTCCATACAGCAACTCCTGAACAAAGTATGTCAGTTGTCAAACCTGGCTCAAAGGTCCACAGCTCTCACACATGAGCTGATCAGTTGGAAATGTGGTCTTTTATTCTCTGTGGCTAAGGATGAAAGCATGCACCCACGATTCCAACCACCCTATAAACACAAGGAGAAAAGATCTAACCTTTCTGGCACACGTACATGTTACTAAGCTATTATAAGAAGGGAGAGTAGGCCCGTATGCAGGAAACAGGATGGATATCTACCATACTTTGGCAATTTCTACCCTATTAGAGTCTAGATAGAATTCTATGGGGGTACAATAATAAAGGTTGGGCCCCATACTTCCATAGATAACTATGGATCACCTATAGAGAGTTGCATGATCTTAAAGAGCTTGGATTTTTACATTTGCACAAGGGGAAAATAGAACATGGTTAATTAGCCACACAGTCTTAATATTAAATGAGATAATTGGACAAATATATGTAACACAGCATCTACTGATAGCTGTGGCCATTTCCAATTCTCTTCTTAAAATAATGGTTCTGATCTTAGCACTCTGATAAGTATTCCAAATGAAGCAATTATCAGCAAAGATTTTTTGTGTGTGTGTGAAACAGTCCCAAATGTAAAACTCTGTTCTTCTGTTTATAATAGCTCAAAAGGCATTGATTATATTATTTATCTTTTTAATCAGTTTTCTCATATATAAGCTGAAGTTAATGATA
This sequence comes from Apodemus agrarius, assembly GCA_964023405.1. Lineage (NCBI taxonomy): Eukaryota > Metazoa > Chordata > Mammalia > Rodentia > Muridae > Apodemus > Apodemus agrarius. The sequence goes on along the minus strand of OZ030023.1, from coordinate 17,764,629 downwards.
TGTACTTTAAAATGTAATCTGATGTATAAAACTACCTGGATAAGAGAATTTAGCAGAGTCCATCACGTAATGAAAATAAAATGACTGCTCTTAAATTATCGTTATTAAATATAATAAATATTTACCTAAGACATTATTTGTGTGAAATTCCAAAAATAATCCATGCGATATAACAGAAATACCAGCGTCTCTTCTATCTGATCTCAGCAGTGCTGACGTCGTAGGTAACTTCATTTCTGTCCACTCTGAGTAGCGCTGCCATCACAGTCCTCTCCTGTATGATCCCAGCAGTGCTGACGTCACAACCCACTTAGCTGAGCCCAGAACCAAGGTAGTACCTGCACAATTCTCCCAACAAGGAGGGGGCCCATCCACGGGCTTTTCTTCATGGTTTATCCTTGGCAGACTCCTTCGGGCTCACTAGTTCTAGTTTACTGAACACTCACTATGCACAGAGCTGGATAAAACTCACATACAGAAGAACAAATGTCCCAGAGGTGCCTTGGTCAACCTGCACTAGTGAGATGAACTTGCCTCTCTGTACTCGCCACTAGTGACACGGTGTGGTGATGTGGAGTGGCCACCCTCAAGATGCGGCAATGTGTGGGAAGATAAAAAGCTAAGTGAGTGGTCAGGTCACCGCCACCTGACAATCAGGTAGAAGCCCTGATCACCAGGGAGCGGTCAAAGAAGGACAAAGTCAAAGCACACCTTCCTTCCGTGGAGGAGGCTGCGGCCTTGGCAAAGGAGGCTAACCTTTGGATTTTGAGAACTGCCTCTTGCATAAACAAACATGTCTACAAGGCTGGAGAAACTGGTTTCAGAAACCTCTTGGGCAATCGTTGACAAAGGTCATCTGGTGTCACTTCACCCTCCTCTTGCTGTTGGTGTGTTTTCTTCCAGGCTGGCCCTACCCAAACTAAGTGGGCACGTCTGGAAATTAATGCTCCATTGTGCTGCGGGCTCTGCTGGTTTCCGCTAAGGAGAGTAGACAACCATGATTGTAACTTCGGTTCTTCCCCCAGGCGTGCTAGTTAGCTATTTTAGACTATCCTGGTAAACAAAGAGATAAAGGGTTTGCAAGTAGCTCTAAGTGAGGTTTCAGTGGGTTCCTGCGGGGAGAGAGCCAGTGCGGCCATAGAAAGGCTACATCCTAAAGAACAGTTACTTTGAAGCTTGATGAACAAATAAATGGAGGATTATTGGGGGCGGGATGAGTGGCGCGACCGGGTGTTTGCAACAACATTTACTAGAGGAAAGATAATCCTGTTCTTCGGTTTCATCTGTCTTACTTGTTGTGGGTTTGCCTGTCGGATTGGTTTTCCTTAAAGAGAAGATCTGGAGAAAAAGAATGGGTGAAGATGACTTTGATGAGATATAATCTTCCGAGGCACAGACAAAAGAGTCATCCTCACGGCATTTGAGGAGAAAAGCCATGAAAGGGTGTGGGGCTTTTGCATCAACAGGCTGGCTGAGAAAGTTCAATCCCAGCAGCCCTTGCGGGGAACAATTGCGGGGAATCATCTCATCGGAATCTGTGCTGTTTACCAAACAATGGTGCTCTCCTCATTGTTCTGGGGTGGATGTGGGGGTGAGGGTTGGGGGCGGGCGAGGAGTGATGGGTGGGGTAGGGTTTGGGGTGAGGGGTGGGGTGAGGGTTGGAGTGAGAGGTGCAGGATGGGGGAAGGGGTGCGGGGGTAGGAGGAGAGGGTGGGGGTAAGGGGTGCCATTGTGGTGGTGCAGTTCACATTATGCCGGCTGGAAAGCCAAGTCCAGGGAGTGGAGGAAGGAGCTTGAGCAACAGGTGCCCCAGAGCCGGAAGGACACACCCTCTCCCACTGTTCGCCACCTCCCAGGGATGATCTCGGATGAACAGATTCATTAAAGGACTAAAGTCTCTCCAACCGAGGCAGACGCGAATCACACCTCGGCCGGCACAAACTCACTTTTAGTGACTTAAAACTGACTGTAGGGAACAACTTTCTGTGATCCTGAAGAAAAACTTGCACAGAGGAACAGGGTAAAGTAGACTTTTGGGGGGTGGGAAATTTCAGCCTTCTGGAAACTTCCATGGCCCCAAAGGATGGTTGCTACCAATCTCTGAGGAGCCTCTTGTCAGCAGAAGGAAGCTGGGGTACAGTTTGCGTCAGGGGAGAGACAAAGGAAAGGACACTTAGGAAGAATGCCCAGGCAGGTAATTCTGCAGTAGGAACGCCAGACACCAGGTAGCCTCGCGTTAGACCCATTCACCTTGGTGTGGTCATCGCATATGCGTGAACTTCCACAGCTGGAAGCCTCGAGAGCTGCCCAGCCTCCCTCACAGAGCTTTCAGGAGGCCGATTAAGAAGGTGCAAATATTTTCTATTTACGTAAGCCTATGTGTTGCTATGAACTGTTTTCCTTTATTCAGCCAATGTCATTAAATGCCTTAGTTAAGTCAGGCTTTGTGCCGAGCTATAGAGGAGAACAGGCATATATACGCCTTTCACAGAGCAACTCTTGAGGGGAATATACGCAAACAACCGCAAAACAGGTCAGTTAATGAACTCCGTCAGATACTGTCCAGGGAAGACAGGGCTGCCGAGATACACCTGGGGGCCACTATCCAGACACAGGACTAGAAAAGCTTCCAGGAGTGGGTGGTGACAAAGCAGAGTTCTAAAGGATTTTGAAGAACTGCAGAAATATACACGTGAGCTGGACTATCCTAGGTGTCTAGAGTCTATTGTTCTGGCATTGAGACGCACGCTCCCACGCAGAAGGCTAAAGAAAACGTCATGTGGACATAGTGGAGTTTTACTCAGCCACAAAGAATGAAATCTTGTCACTTCCAAGCCAAGTGGATGGGGCCAGAGGACGCCGTGTGAAGAAAGACTAGCCACTTATACAGAGACAGATACAAACCTGTTCTCTCTCATATTTGGAAGTTTAAAAAAAAAAAAAACTCAACCTAAATATAGACTAGTAGTTAATAGAGATTGGGGAGGTAGGGAGTTGGGATAGATGGTCAAAAGGAGGTTGGACTTCAGTAGTGCACACTGTATACACATATGGAAATGCCACATTGAATCACATAAATACAAACAATTGGTATGCCTTGATTAAATGTAAGTTACACCGGCTGGGCGTGGTGGAGAACACCTGTACTCTTAGCACTCGGGAGACTGAGGGAGATGAAAAGTAAATTCAAAGCCAGCTTGGGTTAAATAGTGAGGTCCTGCGCAAAACAGCAATAATAATAATAATAATAATAATAATAATAATAATAATAACACCACCTCAGGAAACAAACTAAATGAAAATAATGTAAGATACGATACATGAAAATGTAAGCCCTGTGAAAATGGGACTATCAATTTTCCAGACAACCACTATGCTCTTTCGAAATACTTGAGCCTGCAAGGGAACGGAGTTTGCCTCCTCCACAGGCAACAGCTGACTCTGCGACCTGAGGTCACGGCCTCATCTCAGGGCTGCCACAGTTCAAAAGATTGCCTCATAGGCTACCCAAGCCTCTCGGCTTTGGATGCAGAGGGGGAGGCCGACCACTGACCTGTGAGAGTCTCTCCCCCCCCATCCCCCCTACCCCACCCCTTGTGTTTGTTGCTCCACGTGCTCAGTTTAGGCTTTCTTCAGCCTGCTCCCCAAGGCCATCTCTCTGCCATCTCTTCCGCTCTACCTGAAATGTAACATTTTCCACCTCATGTTGTCCTCAGAGCGAGGTGCAATCCACGCTGCTTTCTACTTGTCCTCCAACGTGACTGGCAAAATACAAACTACATTACTTAAGAGCTCTCGAGCCAGTACGGTCCGAGCACACACGGATGATGAAATTCCTCTCAGTTCTGAGGGGAGAAGCCTGGTGAGCGGGCATTGAACCACACAGAAAAGTCACCTCACAAAACAGAGGATGGTTCAGACTTCACACATTGGGGGGGGAGGGGGAGGGGGAGAGGGATCAAAACCATGCCTTTAAGTCTGGCTGACGAGGACTATTCAGGGGTGCGCAGGCTGTCTCATAGAGGGCTAAGCCTGTTTACATGCCCTTGGCACGGAGCGTGGTGTGGGGCTGTGGACTTCTGGGCCATTATCTAGAGACTAAAGAGTATGAAACACCAAGGGTCAGTGTTACGACATTTGGAGTCAGGTTATCCTGCATTAAAATCCAATCATGTGACCCACAGACTGTTCAGTTGCGTTGAGAGGAAGGGGGAAAGAAACAATGACTCTCTCTTCCCCTCATTTGTCAGACATGGACCGTTGAAGCTAATGAATTACACACCAACATTAACACTTAACATTTAAAACAGTATTATTACTGTTATTGGAAATAGAATTAATGGAAAATGCAGGACACAGAAAGGTCTTGGCCTGATAAATAATAATTCAGTTTTGTTGTGTTCCAAACTCTCTGAGAGGCGGAGTCTCTGAATTAGGAAATGGTAACCTTTTCTGGGGCTTGTCTCAAGGACAAACGATGATAGGGGACCAGCAAGGACTACCTCCAGGTTTACACAGTTCAGAGGTTCTTCAAGAGTCAGACTGACCGAGCTAGAGGTTGCCCGGGACACTGAGATGCCTGCTAATCTGCTAAGGAAGCCAGTTAAAGGATACCTCAGTGGTCCAAAGAACAACTTGAACTTGGAAATAAATAATGACAGAAACAAATGACAAGCCACCGAGTAAAGCCAAAACCTAAGATGCTCACAGTACTGGCTGGTTTTGTGTGTCAACTGGACACAAGCTGGAGTTCTCACAGAGAAAGGAGCCTCCCTTGAGGAAATGCCTCCATGAGATCCAGGTGTAAGGAACTTATTTTCTCAATTAGTGATCAAGGGTGGGAGGGCCCATTGTGGGTGGTGCCATTCTTTGGCTGGTAGTCTTGGGTTCTATAAGAGAGCAGGCTGAGCAAGCCAGGGGAAGCAAGCCAGTAAGAAACATCCCTCCATGGCCTCTGCATCAGCTCCTGCTTCCTGACCTGCTTGAGTTCCAGTCCTGACTTCCTTTAGTGATGAACAGCAATGTGGAAGGTGTAAGCTGGATAAACCCTTTCCTCCCCAACTTGTTTCTTGTTCATTATGTTTGTGCAGGAATACAAACCCTGACTAAGGCACGTACTCTGACATACATATAAATGTACTGCACGGAAAGTGACTAATACGATGCCCCTGGTCAAGACACAATAAGTCATTGTCATTAGGAGATGTGGCAGGGGCGGCTTGGCCTCCATGAGCTTTCATTTGGGGAAGGGGGTTGGGGGATTGAACCCAGGGCCTTGCGCATTGAGCACTGTTCTAGGTTGTGGTCTTAACCATCTCTCTGTTTCCCCCCAATGCACCATAAACATCTTCAGATTTAGTCTCTTTCTGGTAAATTTTGATTCAAAGGCATGAGATAGTAAATGTGGTCCGTTTGAGCTTCACTAGCAACTTGACTGAACTTGAAGTGGCCTAGGAGACTTGCCCCAGAGGAGATCCGCGAGGATGTTTACAAAGAGCTTCACAGGAGGAGCAAAGACCTACCCTGGATCTAGGTGCCCCGCACCCCCCCCCCCCATGTAATGGGCTGAGGACTCCGACGAATCTAGATGAACACGGTCATTCATCTCTCTCTGCTCCCTGTCTGTGAATGAGCAGCTGCCTTACACTGTAGACACAGGGACCTCCCTGCCATTACAGACTGCAGCCCTTTCAACATGTGCGCCGAGACAAAGCCTTCCTTCTTCTTGTTAGTTCTCACCCTGTAACCAGTTACGGAAGCAGACAGTGATTGATGTGGTAAGAAAACCTGACCCTCGTACGTTCTTCTTTAGAATGTGAGTTAGTTCAGCCGAGGCAGGATGGAAAGGCGGTTCACAATGACCTGGGAAGCAGAGGCGGGGGAGGCTGTGACTCTAAAGGGTCTGACTCTGCTCTGTTAGGAGTTGAGCTAGGCCCCGCTAGTGCTTCTTGTATGGGAGAAGTGAGAAGGACCCAGAGAGAGGGACAGACTCTGTGTGCCCTCGGTTATCTGTGGGATCTAAACGAGTTGACGTCGCAGGAACAATGGTTGCCGGGCCCAGAAGTGTGAGGAAAGAAGAGAGGCTTGTCTCTGGTCAGAGGATAAACTTCAGCTCTCGGCCAGGCAGGTTCTCAGGGTCTAACATGAAGGTGGGAAGGACAGAAAGGAGACAGAGTGGGATGAAATGGATGTGTTACATTGAATATTTAACTATCGCACAACGTTCTCCAGCCATTGTGTTGAACAGTTTGAGCCTATCTATTTAATAATTAAATATTTGGTAAGACAATTTCTACTTCACAGGAAGCATCACTCCTTTTCCCGTGGTCAGCTAACACCAACTGTTAGCATTCCTTCTAGGCTATGGACAACAGTTACCTAGCAACAGTCAGGTAGGCCTGGCTTGCTATAAAAGGGACTGTTTGGCCCCTCCTTGCTCTCTCTGCCCCCTTTATCTCTCTGACTCCTTTTTCCCCTCTCTCCCCTTTCCCTCCTTCCCCGCTCCACTTGTTCCCAGCAGCCCTCTTCTCTTTCTCTCTTTGTCCCCTCTCTCTGCCTCTTTCTCAAGTCCCCTTCCCACGTTCCCAAATAATCTCTATTCTATACTAGACCCATCTTAATAGTGGCACCTTAGCGGGGAGGGGATGCCTCTACAAAACATAGCCGTGGCTTTATAAAACATGTCGTTGGTCTTACAAAACACAGCACCGACTTCTCCAGAACGCCCCCTTGGTTTTTCACCACCTAAGGAATAAACAGAAACCTTTCCACATTTAGGAAGCGCTGGCTAGCAGCCTCCCTTGTTCCACCAAGATCCGCAAGGCCTAGGCCAGTATCCCCAATGGCCGAGCACAGCGCCAAAAGCCAAGTTAACGTCTGTCAATACAAATGCTCTACTGTGATGTGGCTCATGAAGGCCTTTTGTGTGCATAAGAGACGGAGAACAGCCAGGGGCATCCGGAAGAGTCCAGAGCAGAGAGAGAAAGTAGGAAGGAAGTAGATTGAACATGACCAGGGCTAGGGCAATGGGAAGAAATATGGTAGATAGGAGAGAGAGAGAGAGAGAGAGAGAGAGAGAGAGAGAGAGAGAGGTCTACATCTGGCCAGGTGACATTCTTTCAAGAGTCAGCAAGTCATGGCCCCTTGAGCCAAACAAATTCACCATTACCTATAGTTGCACAACCAATGGTAAATTAATGAGTTGGGCCTAAATATATTTCATACACGGGTGATAGAGTTTGACCCAAATTGCCTCTACATATCGTCAACTGCGGCTTCGCTTGATGTATAACATCACTCAAGAGTGTTTCCTTGTATCCTGGCAACTGAGCCTCAGCCAACCATGACAGCCAATGTCTCAGCCAACTACAGGCTGACAGCTGGCCCTTAAGCTCCATGGAGAGAAGGAGCAAATTGCTCCAACCGGTAATTATTTCAATCACTTACGGTTCAAAATCACGGAAAAATAAATTTTGTCTCACAATTAACATAAGTGGTAAAGCTATCACATGAAACAGGAAAATGCAATTATGAAGTCAGATGGTAATTATGGCTCGGTCAAAAAGTGAATGTTTTGACTGTGTGAGGCACATGGGTCTGGAAAGTGACCTGTGTTTATTCATCATACACACACACACACACACACACCAGTGTTGGTGTTCTGGGTTACTTGAGATGATTGATGTAAGAAAGAAATCTTACAGGCTTCTCAGTAGCAGGAGGATCAGCCTCTCACCAGGACTGAAGGCTGGCAGACAGGGTTTCTCTGTGTAGCCCTGGCTGTCCTGGAACTCACTCTGTAGACCAGGCTGGCCTCGAACTCAGAAATCCGCCTGCCTCTGTCTCCCAAGTGCTGGGATTACAGTTGTGTGCCACCACCGCCCGACTGGAAAGGCACTTTTAACGAGCTATTTTCCGCATACCGAAACCTCTTATCTGATCTAGGGGTTGTCTTGGAAGAACCATCATCTTAAGCTGCTCTCAGCCATAGGAGACTACCTGGCTTGCCAGGCCTGCCTAGCATTGTTATGTAAAGGTTTGAGACTCCTTCTAAAGAACAAACCCCATAAAGTCTCAGAAATGATCACTGACAAAAGGCTAGGTGCCATCATTCTGGAATTCATACCAGACAAAATGGTCCTGCTAAAATTCTGCTACACACAGAGACACAGAGACAGAGACAGAGACAGACAGACAGACAGACAGACAGACACACACACACACACACACACACACACACACACACACCACTGTACTTAGTTCACAGGAACTGGACTTAAAATATCTTTGGTTCCTACTAGGAAAATTGAGCTATGTTTCTACCTTTCTGCTATAAGTTCATAGAAATGTTTGTGTTTGTTATTTGGGGGAAACAGAGATATTCTGATACATATTGAGCCTGAAAGGAGACAAGGAAGTTGCTAGGGGCTAGAAGTACCTGGAGACCTTAACACCACAAGATGGGGGTCGGTGACGCCAGCATTCCAGGAGATTCGGAGTCTAACAAGGGTCTCAGCCCTTGGAGAAGGAGAGCAGATGCCTGAGCAGGGGCAGGAGCATCACTTCCTGGAGAAGCTAGTTACTATCCTTAAAGGAACTAGGGCGTGTCTGAAGTCACGTGACCACAGGGTGACATCGTTTCTCTGTCATGTCCTCAGCTGAAGCTTTTAATACAGGTATGAGCTCTACGTTGCATTAAACGAGAGGAAAACAACATCATTGATTTAGGAGAGCAAGGAAGGAACAGAAATAAACCCAACTGAAAATGACGAAGACGAAGAAGAGAAAAAAGAGCGGACAGGACAGATGCAAACTACTTTGCGAGGAACTTCAAACACATGTGTCATTTATTAATAAGCATCCACTACTAGTCAGTTAAACTATAAAGGTCCTCTTTGGTGCAATTTATAGGTAGAGGAAGAACACTAACTTGTTTACTCTCATTGGTGTAGATTCATTACATGTGCCAGTATTGGACTTCATAAAGACTTTTTCTCACAAATATATAGTGAATTCTGACCCCCACTTTCCCCTCCGTTAGCATTTCTTCTAGGCTCCGCCCAACAGTTACCTAGCAACAGCCAGGTAGGCAACTCCTCCCACCGCACAATATCGTGCTCTACGAAACATATCACTGGCTTTACAAAACATACCACCGTCCTCCCACCAGACCCCTTAATCCCATTTCTACTTTTAGGCCCTATATACATCTATGCTTTTATATGTTCGTATAAAAATGAGAATCCACAAATGTAAAGAAATCACGCACAACATCCGTCAGTCTGATTTTGACTTTAATCCCCTTGGCTATGAAAAATCTCCAGTTGCAGGTTTTTATTCTGGAGACAACATAACTTTTCTCTTTGTGTCTGAATAAAGTTCCACATTGTGCAAGCTTTCCTTCTCATCTCCTGTGCACAGGCAGCATTAGCTCTTGGGGACAGAGCTGCAGTAACCGCTTGTGTGTGCATATCTCTGTGACAGGCTGCTTCGTCCCTACTGTGGTACCACTGGGCCACCTGATACTCCGACCCTTCGGATTTTGAGGATCCTCCACGCTGATGCCCACAGTGGGAGCACTAATCTGTAATCTCACTTGCAGCACGTGTGAGCATGTCCCCTGTCTCCCCGTGCTCGCCAGCAGTTGCTGCTATTCCTTCCTCGATGGCTGCTGTTCTGATTGGCGGGAGGCCGACTCTCTTCTCTAGCTTAATTTTCATCCCTTTGGATGACAGTGAGACTGAACATTTTTGTTTCTTCCCTAGCTAGTCCTGCTTTAGCTTTTGAGAACTCTCTGTTCATTCATTTCATTAGCCCATCCATTATTGGGCTGCTTGGTTTCCTTGTACTTGGCTTTTGAGTTTTTTGCTCACTCTCTATATAAGTCTGTTGCTGTAAGCAATTAATCCTACTCAAATGGCCCTGGTGGCGGAGTACATTCCTCGATACCCACCCCAATGTTCTGAGTTAACACATGAAAGACACACACACACACACACACACACACACACACACACACACAGCCTTCTATTTTAATATACCTTCAACAGCTCAACGATTGGGTCACTTCCAAAACCTCCACGTCACCAACACACTCTCCTGAATTATTACTTACTAAAGGTATATTCCACCCTGGCTGCCTCAGACCCAGGCCTGTGCCCTCTTGGCCACGACCCCGACTCTGTTGGCAATCTCTCTGTCCTACACTTCTCAGACCTGTTTCTTCTCCTTTGCTGGCATCATGTTCTAAATCCTCTTGCTTCTCTCTGTTCCCTTGCCTGCAAATCCGAAAGTCCTGTCGCTATCTCTCTGCCCTGCCATTGGCCACCAGCAACTTTATTTACCAATCAGAACCAACTGGGTGCAGGAACTCTCAGTGTCTCACCTGCAGATTATCGTGCAATTTGGGGAACCCAATTAACACAATACAAGCATTAAAACAAATCCACAACATGAGTCCTCTGTTAGATTTGTAGTTTGCCCAAGTTTCTCTTCCATCGTGGAAGCTGTTTTTTCCTCTCTGCTAATTATTTCCTTTGCTCTACAGAGCGTTTTTAACTTCATGCAGTCTTGTTTGTCAATTTTTAGCATTATTTCTGGGCAACTGGAAATTGCGGAAGCCCATGCCTATGCCAATATCCGTAAGGATTTTTCCCTGGGTTGATTTCAGAGTTTCAGGTCTCATGGTAACGATCTTCAATTCACTGGGATGAGTTCAGATTTTCAGGTCTCACGGTAATGATCTTCAGTCCGCTTAGCATTGGTTTTTGCCTGAGGCAACAGACAAGAATCTAGTTGTATTTTTTCCCCCTGCATGTAGATATCAAGTTTCCAACCAGCACCATTTATGTATGCTTGGGGCATCTTGGTCAAAACCCAGGAGCTTATAGGTGCTTATATTGGTTTCTGAGTCCTCTAGTCTAGCCCATGGACATGGGCTTCTGCTTTTTGTGCCAGTGCATTTTCCTCTTCTCTTTCCTCCCTCCAAGCTTCCCATGTACCTCTCTCTCCCCTTTCTCTGCCCAAATGTGTACTGAACAGCAAGGACACTAATGAACATGGCCAGTCCACGGGGACAAGCCCATGAGGCCTCAACCCTACACATAGTGTAGTTTTAAGAGCATTGGTGCACGATCTATCAGAATCAAGGCAGCTTGATTCGCTAATTCAGTTATAAGTTCCAGGGCTAAATACCAAAAACAGAATCCTTCAAGAACTTGGAAGTCCGCTTTTTCTCTTATGTGTAAAGTTCTGATTTCTGAAATACAAAATCGTAGCTCATTAATGCTCAAGCAACATTTAAGAGTGGAGTGGGGAGGCCTGATGGGATGGCGTGGAGGGGACATCCTCTTGGAGATGGGGGAGGAGGTATGGGATGAGGAACTGTCGGAGGGAGGACTGGGAAGGGATAAGGACTGGACTGTTAAAAACAGATTAACTCTCTAACAGATGAGCATGCATCTGTTAATCTAACAGATTAACCCATTTTTTAATAGGGTTATTTGGTTCTCTGGAATCTAACTTCTTGAGTTCTTTGTATATATTGGATATTAGCCCTCTGTCGGATGTAGGGTTGGTGAGGATCTTTTCCCAATTTGTTGGCTGCAGTTTTGTCCTTTTGACAGTGTCCTTTGCCTTATGGAAACTGTCTTAGTTAGGGTTTCACTGCTGTGAACAGACACCATGACCAATGCAAGTTTTATAAAAGACAACATTTAATTGGGGCTGGCTTACAGGCTCAGAGGTTCAGTCCATTGTCATCAAGGCAGAAACATGGCAGCATCCAGGCAGGCATGGTACAAGAGGAGCTGAGAGTTCTACATCTTCATCTGAAGGCTGCTAGTAGAAGACTGACTTCCAGGCAGCCAGGGTGAGGGTTTTAAGCCCACACCCACATTGACACACCTACTCCAACAAGCCCACACCTCCTAATAGGGTCACTTCCTGGGCCAATCATATACAAACCATCACATTCCACTCCCTGGCACCCATAGGCTTGTTCAAACATGAGTCTATGGGGGCCATACTTAAACATAGCATAATGCAAAATACATTTAGTCCAACTTCAAAGGTCCCTGTAGTCTGTGGCAGTCTCAACAGTGTTAAAAGCCCAAAGTTCGGCTGGGCGGTGGTGGCGCACGCCTGTAATCCCAGCACTTGGGAGGCAGAGGCAGGCAGATTTCTGAGTTCGAGGCCAGCCTGGTCTACCGAGTGAGTTCCAGGACAGCCAGGGCTATACAGAGAAACCCTGTCTCGAAAAACCAAAAAAAAAAAAAAAAAAAAAAAAAAAAAAGCCCAAAGTTCAAGGTCTCTTTTGAGATTCATCCAATCACTTAAATGTAATTCTCCAAGCAAGACAGGAAACCAGCTGGGCAAAGTCAAAACTCTTCATCTCCACTTCTGATGGCAAAGCAGTCTTCAGATATCCAACTCCTTTTTCATCTTTGTTGACTTCAACAAGGTTCTTTCTCCTGGGCTTGTTCCATTCCCTGTTAGCAGCTTTCCTTAGCAGGCATCCTGTGGCTCTGGCATCTTTAACATCTTGGGTACCCCAAGTCAATTTCAGCTTCACAGCTTCTTGTTCCAATGTCAATTTCAGCTTCACAGCTTCTTGTTCCAATGTCTGAGATCCACACATGATCTTCTGTGTAACTCCAAAGAGCTGGTGTCACTTCTCCAGCTCTGCCCTTTGTAGTACTCTAAATTCAGATTGATCCACTCCACTGCCACTGCTGCTCTTGGTGGTCATCCCATGGTACTGGCATCTCCAATATGCTAGGGTCTTCCACTGCAACTATAATTCACCAAAGCCTCTCATAGGCTCTCTTCATAGTACCAAGCCTCAACTCCTTTGCATGACCCCTTCAGTCCTGGGCTGGCAATTACAACTGAGGGTACACTTTCACCAATGGCCTTTCATGGCCTCTCACAGTACCAAGCCTCAGCTGTTCTTCATGATGCCTTCGTGCCTTCAAAACCAGTACCACCTGGATGATTCTTACACATTACCAAGGTACAGCTGCAGCATGAGGAACACTTGGCTATCTCTGGAATACAGCTTCTTTGTGCTCTCAGAAAACACTTCCTATATTTCACCTCAGTGATGCTGGTCTTTTCTTAATCATCACTAATTTCTGAGCTCCAACTAACCAGCATCAATTGTCCCAGTTGTCTCCTTCCTTTTAATATAAAGCCAGAGACACGTGGCCGGAGCTGCTGAGTTCTGCGGCTTGCAGGAGCTGGAACATTGGCCACCTTGTTCTATTACATTATCACTAGCTTCCTTTTTCCCAGCTCCTTCACTGCCTAAGTTGGCTGTCCTGAATCTTGCTCCTTAGACTGACCTTGAACTCAAGAGATCTGCATGCCTGTCTCCTAAGCACTGGGATTAAAGGTGTGGTCCACCAAGCCTGGATTAAAGTTTTTCTTCACCTAGAATTTGCTCCTTCTAGGCTGGCCTTGAACTCAGAGAATTGCTTATCTTTGCCTCCTGGGATTAAAGGCTTGTACTACCATGCCTGGACCTAAAGTTAACTGGGTGAATCTTGCCCCCAAGGTCACCACTCCTTTAATTCAGTTTAATATCCTTGAATTCAGCTCCATTTCACTTCCTGGAGTCCCTTTAATACTCAAACTATGTATTTTGTACTTTTCCTTTCTCAGCTTGCTATGTTTGTTCAAAATTCTCTTCATCAGACTTAACCAGAGAACAAAGTCTTTGTTGGGCTTTTTTGAGACTTCCTTTGCAGATACAATTAATATAAATCTCTTTACCTTAGTCCTAGGCAGTCTCTTCAGACAATGGCAAAAAGAAGCCATGTTCTTTACCAAAACATCACAAAAACAGTCTCTCAGCCACATATTAAAGTTCTTCTCCATTGAAACCTCTTGGGCCATCAGGCATACACAGTTCAAATGACCCTCAGCACCACTGTCTTCCATATTCCTTCTAGGCTGGCCCATTAAGCCCCACTTAAAGCATTCCGTGGCTTTCCAAATCCAAAGACCCAAATTACACATTCTTCCAAACAAAAGCATGGTCAGGCCTATCACAGCAATACCCCACTCCTGGTACCAACTTCTGTCTTAGTTAGGGTTTCACTGCTGTGAACAGACACCATGACCAATGCAAGTTTTATAAAAGACAACATTTAATTGGGGCTGGCTTACAGGCTCAGAGGTTCAGTCCATTGTCATCAAGGCAGAAACATGGCAGCATCCAGGCAGGCATGGTACAAGAGGAGCTGAGAGTTCTACATCTTCATCTGAAGGCTGCTAGTAGAAGACTGACTTCCAGGCAGCCAGGGTGAGGGTTTTAAGCCCACACCCACATTGACACACCTACTCCAACAAGCCCACACCTCCTAATAGGGTCACTTCCTGGGCCAATCATATACAAACCATCACAGAAACTGTAATTTTATGAGGTCCCATTTGTCAATTCTTGATCTTAGAGCATAAGCCATTGGTGTTCTGTTCAGGAACTTTCCCCTGTGCCCATGTTTCACCCGAAGAACTTCGAATGGCTGAGAAGCACCTTAAGAGATGTTCAGTATTATTAGTCATTAGAGAAATGCAAATCAAAACAACCCTGCGATTTCACCTCACACCAGTCAGAATGGCTAAGATCAAAAACTCAGGAGATAACAGGTGCTGGTGAGGATGTGGAGAAAGAGGAACATCCCTCCACTGCTGGTGGGGTTGCAAACTGGTAATACCACTCTGGAAATCAGTCTGGCGGTTCCTCAGAAAACTGGGCATGACACTTCTGGAGGACCCTGCTATACCACTTCTGGGCATATACCCAGAGGCACGCAATAAAGATGCATGCTCCACTATGTTCATAGCAGCCTTATTTATAATAGCCAGAAGCTGGAAAGAACCCAGATGTCCCTTAGTGGAGGAATAAATACAGAAAATGTGGTATATTTACACAATGGAATACTACTCAGCAATTAAAAACAATGAATTCATGACATTCTTAGGCAAATGGTTGGATCTGGAAAATATCATCCTTAGTGGGGTAACCCAATCACAAAAGAACACACATTGAATGCAGTCACTGATAAGTGGATAGTATCCCAGAAGCTCTGAATACCAAGACACAATTCACATATCAAATCATTCCCAAGAAGAAGGAAGGAGAGGGCCATGGTCCTGGAAAGGCTTGATGCAGCACTTTAGGGGATTACCAGGACAGAGAAGTGATAAGGTGTTTTGTTTTCTTGGCTCCATTTATACCCAGAATCTTAGTCACTTCTTTTAGATTTTTTTAATTTATTGGAGCATAGGGTTTGAAGTAAAGTCTTAACCATCTGGGTTTTGTTGCTATCTGCTGCTGCTACGATGTTTCCTTCTGAATCTCTGTATCACTTTGGGGTCTCTTACCCCTTCTCTGTTGTTAGTTTGTGTAGGGTTTTTGATCTTTTCAAAGAATCAATTCTGGGTTTCATTGATTCTTTGTATTGCTTTTGTTTCTGAGGCCTAAAGAACACTTGCAATTTGGAGAAACAAAATAAACATTATCCCAAGGTTCCTATGAACACGCTTGTTTCCACAGAAGAGAAAGCAAGGGTGAAAACATCAAGTTAACAGACAACCCAGAAAAACAATAATGTTTTGCGATGCTATGAAAATTTTAAATGTGATAGAAATATTTTTTGCATGGCAGTAGCAACAATGCACAGAGGTCTACTTTACGGAGGTGGGGAGTAAATTGTATAGGAAAATTATTCAATAAAACTTATTGAAGGTTATTCCGAACTTAACCAAAATAACTTAGGGAAAAAAGTCAATTCTCCGCCTCAGGGCAAATTGATATTTTTAAAGGAATTTGACTAGCGAATACCCAAATTAACAGGAAAGTAGAGGACCAAGAATTGCCAAAGCTACTGTGAAGATCAGGCTGGACCCACACTGGCAGGCAGCACAAACTTGGCGCCAATGGTTACCGACTAGAGCTTTGTTTGCAACAGAGCGAGTGACCAGCAGCAACAGAAGGGACCCTGGTGTCACCTGATCACCTGAGGTGGCTTTGTTAATTAAATATGGGGGACAAAAAAAGAAAAAGACTGCATTACAAACATGCTTGTAGTAATTCTCCATTTGCAACAAATTCGCTTCAATGTCTGCCTTGCTCCAAAGAAGACAATGACTAACACTGATTAAGTGCTCATTCCAGCCCAGCCAGGGACTAGTCTAGAGATGTTTGCTGTGTCAGCTGCCCTCTTACTTGGCACCCTCTCTATACAGAATGTGGCGGGTCACACAGGACTTGCTTGTCATCTGGACAGCTGGTAAGCCCCGTCTCTGGAGAGTGCTCTCTGCGGCATCCTGGTAAAGAGAATAAAATGCAAGGTCCTGCTCTTATAAATGAACCCCAAAACTCCAGAGGCTGCGCTGAGAACAGAGCAGCCCAGAGCTTGAGCCCCTACCCCTACCCCCAACCCCACCCCACCCCCAAACCCGGCACTGCAAACATAGAAACCATTTCAGACAACATGGATGTCATATTTGCAACCAGAAGATAATGGCTATGTCTTGGAAGGAGGTGGGATTGGAGCTGGGAGGCAGAGCTGGGTCTGGGAGGAGGGTTTATGGCTTTCTGTGTTATTTTACTGGGATGAAATATGGACAAAGTGGTACCTGTTTCTGTCTCATTGGCGAATATACGTGTGGTTCTTTTTCCCTATCTTCAACACTGCGTAAGTGTTTGCAATTTACCAAATGAATGCAAAAATGCCACATTAAAGAGTCAGACGGAGGCAGGAGTGTGGCTCTTCTGAGATTCCCTCAGGCTTGTCTTCACGAGGCAGCAGGTGCTTGAGAATCAGACTCACATTTTTCTAATTTTCCCCTCCTTGATAAACATTAAAGCAAACAAAGCCACCCCTCCCCCTCCCAAAAGTCTGTTCTCAGACACCATCAGCAGATCCTGTTTATCTGTCCTCTGAAGCTTCCATTGCCTTGTGCATGGGAAGTCTCAATCAACGGTGTTGCCTGAACCATTTGTAAAGTGTCATTAAATCATTATAAACCAAATTAAGCCATGTTCATTTAAAAGGCCTAACAGGTGATGGCTGGGTATGAAATTGATTCTTGGATGCAGTGGTCTCTTCCTTCTCTCCTGGAAGGCGGTAAAATGGATGGCAAACCTTCTGCTGACTGGGCTTTAAAAGCTTCCCTGAGCTTTGTTTGCTCTGCAAGGCAGTTGCTCTTGCTGGGCTAATTCCTCTGCTGGCTGCCTTTGGCTGACCTTGGGCTTTCTCTGTTTATTCCACTGAGAGGAGTTTCTATGTTAGGAACTGCCCTGCTCTTAAGATCCTGGCATTCTCCTGACAGTGTTTGCCTTGCTTGCATTCCAAAGTCCTTGGATGTTGTGCTGACCACAGGCTGCTCCCACCCAGGTTTCTTTTGCTTTGAAATTTCACAATTTGAACCAGAAGCAAATGGAAGCAGGTAGCTTCAAACACACCTCCTCCTAGAAGCAGGTGTATCAAATGTATCAAATCTTTCCTCCCGACTCTTCCTCCCTAAAAAAAAGACTATCAATTCTTGGAGTCCATCCCTTGGGGTTCCTTTTGTTTGATCATTCCTTTTAGGAAGCTTCCTCACTGATACTCTGGTACTTCGGGGAGAAATCTTCCAGCCATTAAAGATCAAAACACCACACACAGTCCCTAGCCCTCCCTCCTCCCTGTGGAGATAGATGGTAGCTAATGCTGCTGGTCATGGTTTGAGTGTTTTCTTACGCTGAAGCTTTGGAGTACCAGATAGGTCACAGCTGCTTCTGAGTTTGTCTTCTTGATTTCCAGTCAAGTATATGACCTTGAGGAGAAGGCTTTTCAAATCCCAGGGGAGAGAAATGTAAGGGGGTTCAGGGTGTGTGTGTGTGTGTGTGTGTGTGTGTGTGTCTGTCTGTCTGTCTGTCTGTAGGGGGTGCTGAATTCATCCTCTGGCATCAACAAAGAATTGAATGACCAGGAAAGACAGAAAAAAGGGAAAGTTACAGCTTTCCACACTTGGGAGAAATCTAAGGCTGGACATTGATTAAACAGCTAGCTTAGGTCCCTCTCTTCCCCCTTCTGACCCTGTGGTCTCATACTAATTTTGCTTGCAGTTTTCTGGGAACAAGAAGCAGCCATCTCAGGAAGTCTGCCTACATTTTCCCTACCTATCTGGCTCCAACTTCAGAGGTAGCTTATCCATGTTCTCAAGTTTGAGAATAGACAGGTGAGAATAAAAATAACGTTTACATTATGGGACATATGGGCGGATTAGAGAATCGTGTAAGGAATTAAAAGAAAAAAAAAGGATGCACTAGTGGGTGCAGTGAACAGAGAGAGAGGCATCCCAGCTCAAAGTCCCGACTTCATCATTTTCAGGCACCGGAAGTGAGCACTTGGGTGTAACCAGCAAAGAGCTCTGGGAATCCAAGGCTAGCACCAATCAGCAGCAGCGATTAAAATGTCTGCAAGGATTGGACAAGCCTCAGGAGGCTCCAGGCAGCTCAGCAGACACTGGTCTCCAGTGAACCTCAACACATGTGAACCAATATACTAGCAACCAGGGATCCTTCCGGTGACCATGTCTCTCTCCAGGACCTCATGCCTCTTGCTTCTGCCTTGGCACTGACCTTGGTGACCCTTGGATGTCCTGAACTTTGGTTGACTTGACGGAACATATGGCTGTGGCTAGCTAGCCTCTACTGCTCCCATGGAACATCTACTGCAGAGCTAGAGTCCGCACACTGTCCTACCCCACCAGTGGATGTGAACGTGGTCGCCCACTGTGCACCCGGCAGCTTGTTGCACCTCTATCTATTGTCTGTGAGTGAACTCAGCCTCTGGATATTGATAGCATCTCTTAGCGCTAGACCGTTAGGTGGTTGGATTTGTTTGCTGTGAATTGTTTCCCCTTCCCCAATGTGTGAACAATAAACTGTGCATTTAAAAAAGAAACACCCAACTGTAGGAGTTTGTCTGGTACTGCTGGCATTCCAATGCTAAATTCTGTACCCCAAGTTCTGGTTGCTCCAAGACCAGCAGATTCTCATGTATACCGGCTTTTGTTGTGTAAACCTTAATTTAAAACTATTGGTTGAATAAAGATGCCTACAGTCTATAGCAGCTGGCCAGAGGAGAGGTAGGCAGGCCTTTGGTTCCTGGGCATGGGGTCTGAAGCCAAGGAGAGAGAGGAGGAAGAAAGAAGTCATGGAGTAGGTAGATCCTGAGGGCATCCAGCCTGTTGGAGTAGGAGTGGCCCAGGTGGGACATAGCAAGTGATGTCTCAGGGTTACTGACAAGAAAGTAAACAAAAGTAGATAGGGGATTGATATCTGCCCAGCTCTGATGCTTTAAGGTTTATTATAAATATAAAGGTCTGTGTCTTTTATTTGGGAACTGAATGATCTAAGGTGAGGTAGAAACCCCCATATAATATTTATCACACCACCTGACTGTCTGCCTCTCTGTGTTACATAAGTTATGCTTGAGGCTTTCTGTGTGTGTGTGTGTGTGTGTGTGTGTGTGAGAGAGAGAGAGAGAGAGAGAGAGAGAGAGAGAGAGAATGCATGCACAATTCACATGTCTGAGTCAGAGGACAATTTTGGGGGAGTAGGTTTTCCCTTTGGGTTCCAGGGATGGAGTTCAGAGGAGGTCAGAGGTCAGGTTCATGCAGTAAGTGCCTTTATCTATTGAGCCGTCTCACTGGCCCCAACTACTGCCTTTTAAATTTATTTATATGTTTTGAAAGGGTTTCACTGTGTATCGGTAGCCTGGCTGGAAGCCATTGTGTTGCCCAGGCCGGCTTCCAAGTCGAATCACTCCTTCTGCCAAGTGCTGGGATCACAGGTGTGAGGCATTACATTCGTTTTAGCTTTGTTTTGTTGGTTTTTTTTTTTTTTTAACAACAGTATGAAATTCTAGACCAATTCATGGGACATAGGTGATACAGGTAGAAAATCTGGGTTACGGACAAAAATGAAAGAGCTGGGACCAGTAGCAGCAGCAGTACAGAGCTAAGCTGCCTGCAGCAGGCATGCCCCTGCTTTTGTGAGGGTTCATTCCTCAACTCCTGGAATGTGCAGATCGTTAATAAATGGCAAAGGAAACATTCCGATGGTTCTAAAGTCTCCCCTTCTTAAAGCGATAGCCACAGCATCTAAGCCTGCTTTGAGCAACACTGTGCTCTCTGCTTCTATCTCCCTCTCATTAGGGACACTAGCACTGATGGGAAAACTCTACATTTTAGTCTCCCATTCCATTCAAGCCCTTACTAGGTGCCGTAGCTTTACGAGAAACTAGGTTTTACTGTAACCCCACCCATTCTGGTATTCCAATGCTATGAAGACTAAATTGGAAGGATTTGCATTGAAATGTTCACATTCATTTGTACAATTTGTATTTGTATTTCGTATCAGTTGATTGTTCCTTTTTTGACGTAGAATATATTTCCAATCTGAATTTTTTCCTTCTGTACACTGTCTTATGGAGAGGCGTGCAGGATAAGTATTCATAAGATGTGGCAGTAAATCCCGTATGGATGATGCTTTACAAAATTTCTGTAGGTCAAATAAGTCTTCAGTTTACAGCCTTGCATGATTGTTCTGAGCATCGCACGTGACCTCCAGAGCATCGATCATTCACAAGAAGGGTTGCTGAGACAAGTGGATTTCCTATTAATGAATACCTGTAAGTTTCAGATGAAAACGACCGTGTCCACTCACCTTCTGTCTAGGATAACCAGAGCCATCTATCTGTCAGTGTCATCCACGAAGCTTCTGACCCACACCCGTGTTGTGGAGTGAGAAGATTCCATTTTCACTTTGCCTTGTGTTTTCCTTGGTCACTGGGACACTCAGCACCCCTTTCCCCTATAGTTTTAATGGCAGCTTACATTTCTTCTTCCTCTGTTTGTTCTGTATATGCATTGCCGGCTCATCTGTGAATCCTTTGAACATGGTTTACTCTCTGCAGAGTTTTAGGAAAACAATTCTTGCTATTTTATTACAGAATTCTTCTGTGACTTAAAATTGTATTTCCATATCCTGTGTCCTGTCTTACAAACTTTAAAGTTTATTGAACTCACCAGACGCATAGGACCAAACTTTTACAACACTGCTTAATGTAGAGTTCACATCGGGTAAGAGTCTCTCCTGTGGGTACGGGCTATGCTTTTGAACACAGATCTGTTCTATAGCCCTATTGGCATTTTTGCTTCTCATCCCCTGTTTTGATATTTTAAAGTTCAAAATATACCTCGACATTTAATAGGATAAGAATTCTTCTGGTTTTTGTTTTCATGGTTGTCTTGGTTATTCTTAACATTTCTCTTTTACTTGAAATGTTAAACTAATCTAAGCCATAGAAGAAGTTCCACGGGGCTTTCTTCTCCTTTGCTCATGATAAATATCTCTGCATGAGAAGCCCCTCTTCACCGCAGTTACCAAATGTATTTGGGTTATGAACTCAAAAACTGCAGCTTTTCTGGGTATAGAATTATAAACCAATTAAATCTTTCAATAGTTAGATGCTTCCTCTAGTTGAATTTAACTACTATTTTACATTTATATGTTAAAATGTTTCTAAATGTACACCTTTATTTTGACAGCTCTGAGTCTTGGATTAGAAATCGGGTATACACACAAAATCAAATAAATACAAATTTCTTAGTGTATAAATTTGTACACACAGAGGCTATTCTTGGCTCTGCCCACTGACAGTTTCTTAGGATGTTGATTACATCAATAGGAACATCAACCCCATTCCCACATCTTCAAGTTTAAATGAACTTCCAGCGATAAGAACTGAGTGAGGAAATCATTTTTACTCTCGGTTTCAGTGGTTTCTGTCCCTACTTGGCTGAGTCTGTCACTGTCAGGGTCACTGTGATGAGGCACAAATTCTTGGTGCCAAGGGCATGGTAGCTAGGGGAGGGGGAGAGAGAGAGAGAGAGAGAGAGACAGAGACAGACAGAGATAGTCAGAGAGACAGAGAGACACCTAGAGATAAAGAAGATAAGGAAGAGTATCTCCCAAAGGAAAGGCCCTGGCGACCCATTTTCTTCCAGTAAGCCCCACCCAACAGAGTTCATTCAGCTATAAACCCATCATTGGACTCATTCATTGATAAAGTTCAAGGGCATATAACCCATTCACAGACTTTTTACTGGTACAGCCAGCTGGGAATCAAGGCCTTCAAATGCAAGCCTTTTGGAATACACTTTATATCTAAACCATAACATTCCACAAAGGAAAGCAATACTTAATCATGGGGGCTCACAGAGCCTGGGCCACCAACCAGGACGCAGGCAGGAGCTGGACCTAGACCCCTACATACTGCAGCAAATGTGCAGCTTGTCTTCCTGTGAGTCCCCTACCAAGTGGAGCAGAAGCTGTCTCCGTCTCTGTTTCCCCTACTGGATCTGCTTACCCCTACCTGGACTGCCGGGTTGGGCCTCATTGGGAGAGGATGTGCCTAGTTCTGTTAGGATGAGATGCACCAGGGTGGGGTGGTCCCCAAGGGGGCTCCCCTTCTCTAAGAAGAAAGGGAGGAGGCAATGGGGGGAGCAGAGATTTGTGAGGGTAGGGCTGGGAAGAGAGGAGGGAGGGGGCTGTGATTGGGATGTAAAGTGAATTAAAAAAGAGAAAATGAAGGAAAAGAAGAAAAGGGAGAAAAGGGAGAAAAAGAAATGCTCAAAAAATGATGTCTTAAAATGACATAAAAATCAACTAGAAAATTTCCCTCCCTCTAGTCAGATCCAATGGTAATTTGAGTACCTAAATAAATGATTATTATTTTTAACCCACAAGAAGAATCATAAGAACCCATAGAGACTACAAATCTACCTCAAAAATGAAAAAGAAGAAGCGGATGAATGAGTTCAGGATGTTCTTGTTGACGGAAGAGCAGCAATACCACATCCAGAAGTCACGTGCCCGGAAGGTCGCCCTTGGACCACTATTATCATAATAGTTTTAGTCAAGAGTCAACACCGGGGAAAGTCTGATGTACCTTAACAAAGGTGATCCAGGTTAGCACGAGACAGATGCCATGTGTCTCCTGACATGATGTGGAGAGAATGACAGCATTGTGTCTGGGACAGGTAGCCCCAACACCTTCCCTGAGTCTACCCAGAAAGCAGCTTCAGGAAGCACCAGGCTGGGTGGCCATGACAGAGGACCACTGCTCTTCAAAAGCAGACGAATCACAGTGAAAAGAGAGCGGAGTCTCTTAAATTAACGGAGTATAAAGACCCAGGACAGAATGGAATCCATATTGGATCCAGGAGGAGGGACAATGAAGAACTTGACTTAGATATTAGAACAGGGTAGAGCACTTGCTCAGCATGCATGAGGCCCTTGGCTTATTCCTCAGAACTACCAAACTAGACAAAGAGAGCCATCATGGTATGAATTCCCTGATATGAGACTTTATATTCTTGTTTTATAAAGAAACATTCTCTTTATTTTTTTATGATTTTTAAATCTATTTTATGTATATGAGTACAGTGCTGCTGTACAGATGGTTGTGAGCCTTCATGTAGTTGCTGGCAATTGAATTTGCTTGCTCTGCTCAGCCCTGCTCACTCTACCCCAAAGATTTATTTATCATTATAAATAATACACTGTAGCTATCTTCAGACACACCAGAAGAGGGAGCGTCAGATCTCATTACAGATGGCTGTGAGCCACCATGTGGTTACTGGGACTTGAACTCAGGACCTTCAGAAGAGCAGTCAGTGCTCTTAACCGCTGAGCCATCTCTCCAGCCCATAAAGAAACATTCTTGATTTGAAGAAATGTACATTAACATAGCAGCATAACATAACAGATCATAAGGGAGCATCATCTTGGCAACTTACTGTCCACGTTCAGAAAGCCAAGTGTAGTGGCATACCCTCCCTTATGTTTCCAGCACTCAGGAGGCTGAGGTGAGAAGGTCGTGGGTTCAAGGGTGGCCTGGGCTATCTTTGAGATCCTGTCTCAAAATGAGCGAGACTTGCCTCTGCCTCTTATGTGCAAGGCCCTGAATTTGTTGGGGGAGGGGGGAGGAAGATAATCAAGTTCACAATGCTTTTATACACGGATGGTGGGAGGAGCTTGTGACAAACATGGTGTAAGCTCAAGACTATTACATAAACAGTTGAGACAAATTCCTATAATGTGCACCATTGGCAAGGGTACTCCGTCTAGGCACAATGAGCCAAAGTATGCAGATGGTGAAATTCCAGCACAAGCTAATGACCAGAGGCGGAATTACATACTGTCCCCTAGCATTGAAGGACAGAGTCAGCTTAACAAAGGCCAGCTTTCAGAGATAGGATCGCCACATAGTGCTGGCAGAGCAAGGGTACGGTTAGAACAAAGGCGTAGCTCTGGCATTTGCCCCCTGAAGACAGGCAAACAAATGCCTTGTGATCCTGTCTCACTTTATAACAAAGGCGATCCCAGAAAGGTCTCAGGTCAGGCAAGCCTGCTTCGGAAAGCTCAACTATTAAGTTCATGTGTCACCGAGTCAAGACACATGTCCAAATTTAACCAAGGCTTTCCCAGACCCCAGGGCACGCAACCAAGTGAAGTTCTCGTGAAATTCCCCTGCGGTGTTTCAGGACACCAAGGAAGCATGAGGAGGCCTTGGGGACAAGTCACGCTAGTGGTGGGTCCTGCTTGAAGCCAACAGAACTGGTGGGTGAGCTGCCCTTAGGGGAAGCCAACAAGATGGATAAATGTTTTTTTCTTTTTTCTTTTGCATCCAGTGACAGAGTTTTACATAAACAGGAAATGGACTCGCTGAAGTTTTCTCATTACTGGAAATGTGGACATGATTGAAGAAAGATGTTCACTGATTGTTTTTCCCTTGGGCCCTAAGAAAAGAAAATTATTTTCGGCTTGTGTCCTATGACTTTTTATCGTCCATAAAGGGCTGCTAATGTAGGGTCGGTGTTTATGAAGGCAGTCGGTTTATAAAGTCCTCTTTCGCTTTTCTTTGCCTTGAACTCTGTCAAAACAACTGAGTTCAGCTTCCGAAGAAGCCAAGGGCTCTGTGGGAACGAGCAGCAGCTGACCCCATCAAACCATTCTGACCCAATTCTTTGTTCTGTTGCTCCTGCTCTTTCAACCCCGTGCTCCCTCTCCTCACGTCTGCATTCATTTACTGTGTCCGGGCATT
The DNA here is from genome assembly GCA_964023405.1 of Apodemus agrarius. Taxonomy (NCBI): domain Eukaryota; kingdom Metazoa; phylum Chordata; class Mammalia; order Rodentia; family Muridae; genus Apodemus; species Apodemus agrarius. The sequence continues at coordinate 17,739,460 of OZ030023.1, read as the reverse complement.
CACTGAAGGGCTCATTTATGTTCATTTACAGAGAGCACTTGCAGTTGGTCACTACTGCCAGGGACATGTTACAGAGACAGGGAAGGAAGCACAGTGGACTCTCTCATACTCTTATGTAACCCAAGAGAAGACTATCCCTGTTCAGTGCCCATTAGATTTCTAGGTTCTACAAACCCAAGCGGGTGAGAGCCACTTTGTTTGTTTGTTTGTTTGTTTGTTTGTTTGTTTTTACCCTGTTCCCCCAATTTGTGCGCGAGGGGGATTGAGGGCGGTGTGCATGTGCACTCACACGCATGTGTGTGGATGTGCACGTGGCTCTTCCACGTCATTCACGGAGGCAGTGCGTCAAACCCAGAGCTTGCCAATACGCCTGTGCGTACCTCTCAGCTTGCTCTGGGAATCCTGTCTACACCTCCAGGGCTGGAATTGCAGATGGACCCTTCTGGCATTTACATGGGTGTGTGGGGATTCTGAATTCCGGCCTTCACACTGGTGTGGCCAGTGCTTTAATCACCGGATGCCCCCTCCCCCACCCCAGCTCCAGCACGTGGGTCTCTATCCTCACATCCGGGGACGACCTTTACTCTTGTGCCTTCTTGTGTCTATCTTTGTGGATTTGAATGAATTCTGCCACCGCTTTAGACTGTACACCTGCCAAACCTCCCAGACGTAGGAGAGTTCTTCTAAGATACAGGCTCTGACACCATAGGCCACAGCCCATCCTCTGCCAGTGTTTCCAAAGCAAGTCCAAGTATTGTCTTTAAACGAACCGAGTATTGTCTGGAGTAGAGGCAGATGTGGGCATGAGGCTGCTAACTGAACATCTTTTTCATGGTGGAAACCAGTCCCGTCCTCCCTGTGGTCAGTTGCTGGTCCTTATTTGACATTTTCTATCCTCTGGGACAGACATGTGGCTCTAGTGATACAGATGTCACTGTCACAGTCCCTTTGGGAAGATGTGCAGAAAGAGAGAGTCTTTTTTTTTTTTTTTAAATCCCAGTCAATTCCAAACATTTTAGTAGTTTGTTTGAAAGATTTCAAGTGAAAACTGCCTTTTTGAAGATGCATTTGTAGGTTTGGGTATGTTTTTCCCTCCTTTTGAAATAAAACTATGTCTTCCATAGAGCTTTCCCACGGAGTTTAAGGCAATATTTTAATGCCCACAGAATGCTTAGCATTATCTCTTCAAAGCAGCTCCTTAGGGTTTGCTCAGTGGGAAGGGGGTGGGGGTTACCAGATGTAATATTTGATCTGAGACTGTCCCCACTATGGGACGCCGCGATTCCGTGCCCTCTACTTAAATCTCTTCTTTGTTTCCGAGAAGCGTGGGCCCGGCACCCTTGGCATCCTATTTCCTTGGAACAAACTGCTATTGTTTTTGAGCTTCTACTACCCTGGAATCCACAGTCCATAAATTAAACAAAATAGAGAGGGAGTGGGCAGATGACTGGACCCATTTTCCGAATCCTTGGAACTGTCGTACGGTGGAAGAGTCCTGACGATTAATCACCACGGCTGGCAAGCTGTCTGTGGCTCCCTTCATAAACACCCCACGCATAGGTGGACAATGCCTTTGTCTGGCTGCTCCTTGGAGTGGAAGAGTCCACACAGCAGCCGGGAACACGGTGAACTCCGCTTGCCTCCCGAGGTACATGAGGTCATACGTGGCTGTTGGTTTTGTTTTGTTTTGAAATGGGCTCTTTTAGAACAGCGAGAAATTTACAGATTGCCCAAAGGTAATTTAGACACACATGTTCTCGGCCAGCTCACAAAGATTTCCTATGAGCGTGGTGTATTTGCCACAGTTTATGAATAGCATAAGTATTTAGATTGTCTTGCTTTGTATACATTAGGCAAATTAAAGAGTCCATTGGCTAGCGTTTCTATATGTACAGACACTATTTTAATTATGTCCACTAACCAATGCTGTATCTAAGCACCGCCCCATCACCTTTCACTGTCCCTAACTGTCCCCTTTCATTTCTTTTGGGTCCCCTCCCCTTCCCAGCACTGCTGACTGCCACCATACACCAGCAATTTGTCCTTCTGCCCCTCGCTAATTTCACTCAACATTCCATTCTCCAACTTGATCCATCTGCCATGCTGGTGCCTGCAACAGGATTTCATCTTTCTGTAGCCAAGGTGCGTTTAACAGTGAAATGATACACATATCCATCCATCCATCCATCCATCCATCCATCCATCCATTCATTCACACAAGGGCATCTGGATCAGTTCCGTATTTGGGCTACAGCAAAGAGCACTGTAAGCGAGCATCCATCGCAGGGTAGGAGTGTCGCTTCGGTGTAAAGATCTCCTCCCGTTTGAATAGACACCCAGGAGGAATTGGCAGATTATTAGAGGACTGAGAAATTTCCACACTATTTGCAATATACATACATCATCATTAAGCAAAAGTCAATATTTGGCTGAGATTCTTTCAATTTCTCCTAATGCTCTTTTACTCGCTAGACTCCAGGATATGTGAAATTTAGTGCTCATGTCCTTTTAGGTTCTTTCGTGTTGTGGCCATTTCTAGACATTTCTCTTCTTTAAATATCTAGCAAAATCAGAAGCTGCTTTCTCTTACCTTGACTGATCACGCATTTCAGGACAAAAGACCACAGTGGTATGAGAGGCCACAGTCACGCCCTACGAAGGAGGCTCACTGTGACATTGCTGACTGTGACTTACCCTTGCCCACCTGGATTGAGGATTTCTCTGCCTTAACAGGCCTCAGCCAGCTGCCTCCTCCCACCCCACTGCATGGCACTCCCTGGACAGAGTCATTATGCCCGCCCTCCCTCCAATAAAAGCATGAGGAAACAGAGGACACCTGTTTAGGGTGGAATACCTCCAGGTTTACTGGGAGTTTGTCATAGTTAGGGGTTCATTGCTGTGAAGAGACGCCATGACTGCAGCAACTCTTATAAAGGACAACATTTAATTGAGTCTGGTTTACAGGCTCAGAGGCTCATTACCATTATGGTGGGAAGCATGGCAGCATCCAGGCAGGCATGGCACAGGAGGAGCTGAGAGTTCAACCTCGTGCTCTGGAAGCAAACCGGAGAAGACTGGCTTCCAGGCAGCTAGGAGGAAGCTCCCAAAGCCCACGCCTGCAGTGACACACTGCCTCCAACGAGGCCACACCTCCTAAGAGTGCCACTCCCTGGGCCAAACATATTCAAACCTCCACAGAGTTCTTCTGCATAGGGAGTTTTATTTATTTTTAATTTTTACCTAATCATTTATTACATACTTGTGGATCTGTGGATACTTGGTTTTATAGATTTTTTGGCCACCATCCAATACTTCTATCCATTTATTTATTTATTTATTTATTTTGCTCAAATGGCTGTAGCACAGTGGTTCTCCAATTGTGGGGAGTGACCCCTTGGGAGGTCAAATGACCCTTTCATACAGATCCCCTAAGAACATCGGAAATATCATATATATATATATATATATATATATATATATGTGTGTGTGTGTGTGTGTGTATATATATATGTATATATATATACACACACACACATATATATATACGTGTGTGTGTGTGATGTATTTCATATATATATATATTGCATGTGTGTATAATGATTCATAAAAGTAGTGAAATTACAGTTATGAGTTAGCAATGGAAGTAATTTTACGTTTGGGGCGGTTGCTACAACATGAGGCACTCTATCACAGGGTCTCAGTATTAGGAAGGCTGAGAGCCACTGCAGCAGCCTTTGATCTACCAGTATGGGGTTTTTGGTTCATTTGATAATTCTTCCACTTTATAGCACTACAAAGTGATTCAGGATCACCTTGTGTATTTTCTACCTCAGTCCAAAATCTTCCATTTCTTTGAGGACCCCTGCTTCCTTCTGAAAAAAAAAATGCCACTGAACACTGGGGTTGGGTGTAGATGTCCTCACACTCACTGATTCAAGAGCATTTGTGTTTCACCTGGAATTTCTGTGTCACTTCATTAAAATGGAAATGTGTCTGTTAACTGTTGTCCAGAACTCTACCGGCTCTGGGATTTCATACAATGCAAGCATTGTATTATCATCTGTTCTAAGGTTCTTGAAACAGTGCAGGAAATCCAGCCCAGTCCTGGTAGTGACTAGAGAATGAGGAATTCACAGGGGTAGTAAACGAAATTATATGCATATATAATTATATATATATGAAAATTCCTTCAGATTTTTTTGTTGATTGGTTGTTGGTTTCTGTCTGTCTGTCTGTCTGTTTGTCTGTCTACCTGCCTTCCTACTTACCCACCTAGTGTTTAAACTGCTACCAGGCTAGCTTCAAACTCCTTTGTAGCTGAGACCAGCCTTGAACTCCCGGATTCTCGAGACACCACCTGTCAGAGGCAGAGATTATAGGAGTGTGTGTGTGTGTGTGTGTGTGTGTGTGTGTGTGTATGTGTGTGTGTTGAGGACAGATGGTACAATACAGTTCTTGGTTCAGTATCCTTTCTGCTGGGAGGACAGGAACCTGTTACCTCGTTAAAATACTCTTCTGTACCAGCATTCAGCAAGCATATTTCGTTAACTGCAATTTTAAAAAATATCCTTTTCACTAAAGTCAAGGCCAAGCAAGGTTGCTTTGTATAGGGAATGCTTTCATTCCTTCATTCTGGGGTCAGTCTAGAAATGAATAGAACATGATTTGGTATCTGATCACCCCCATCTCCCATCCAGACTCCCTGATATTTATTCTTTCACATAGTAAGTAATGTTTAGGCACTGATTACTTTGTTGAAGACAGATCAGAATGTTCAGAGTTCTAGTTAGGGTTGGCTACATACATAAAGCTTACTTGTACACACAACAGTCACTAATTCTTCTCACTGTATTGGGGATCAGAGTTCTGCAAAGGTTCAGTGTAGGCTCTCCCTGGGGATATTACAAGAATTCAAGGAACCGACAGCTTCTTGCTGCTCAAGAAGTGAAGGGTCTGGGCTGGAAAACCAGAAGAACCATCTCCTTTCGCCTCCATCTTTTGTTCTATCAACACCCCACCACCACCACCACCAGAGCTCCTGCTTTTAGAAGATAATCAGGAGCCAGAGATAAACTCTGTCCCGCATCATAACAAACCAGACAACAGAGGATACGTTTATAGGTGATCATAGGCAGCAATAGCTGACACAATAAAGTTCAGGATCAGACAAAGGGTTATTCAAGCACCAAAAATTCATACCATGCCCATTTTCAATAAATATAGATATAAAAGTCTATACCATTCCTCATAGAAGATTCTTTAATGGATTTCTACTAATGTCTTGGAATCATCTGCATTTTCCTCCTTGCTTTTCTGTGTATAATACAGTATTTCCTAAGGCTAATTGTATTGCATGCAAATCTTCGCCCCTTCCTCAACACCCAGTATTCACTTTTGAGATATAACTGATTTGTCCCCTTTTCTTTCTCCTATTCAACTGATTTATGTACTTCATATCACTGCTGAAAGCTAGTCCTGACTATTTCTGGATTCTTCTTTCTGTATTTTAAGGTTCAGTGAATACATTTGAAAACTAATTTAAGATCGCATAAAACAGCTGTAAATGTTCTTGAATAAATTCCCGAAGGGTTTGTCTGCAAGTCATGGGGTTCAATAACAACATTTTGGCCAGTCTCACGCAGCCACTGGATTTCTTTCTAAGTTTGGTGCTTAATTTAAGCCTTAGGACAGCTACAGCTGAATTTTGATTTGAAGTAGTGTTCACATATAAAGGTTTTCATTATGTTTCTTTTCTTTCTAGATCATGGACGTTTACTTGACGTGTGTTATGTGTGGAGGAGGTGCAGGTACACAGTGCCCTCCCATGTCTGTGGAGGTCTGGGGACAACTCTCAAGACATTTCTCCTGTTGGATCTTGAGAGCAAACCCAGGCCCTTGGACCAGCATGAAAGAACATCTGACTGCTGCTGCCTCGTTCCGCCAACCCTTTTCCTTCTATTCCAGTTCAGAAGCAAATTTAGATTTTTTTTTTCACTTTCTGAAGAAGTGTGATTCTAAGACGTGGTTGGACTGTGACAGTTGGACATCCGGCGTTTAGAAGAACCACGCCGAAGACAATGGGGACCGAGATGACCTGGGAAGCAGTAGGGAAGGACATCGGAAAGCAATGGGAGCATGGGTCGCTGTACCTTCGGCAACCATTGACCGACTGTTTTACCGTTCTCATTTTCCTGGAGCTGCTTATGCCAGCAACGAGGGGCCCTTACCCTTCCAGTGACCGCATCTCCTACTGGAATCTCCTGCCTCTGGCCTAGACCTGACCTTGGTGACCTTTCTGAATAACTACTTCAAAATTCGTTTAATTCTGAAGTGAACCTCTCCTTTGAGAAACAATGGGATATCAGTGTAAACCACAGACTCTAACTGTGATTTTGTTGTTGGTTTTTATTTTTGCACAAACACTGGAATAGAAAAGAATTGAGTAGTTAGTTTCCTTGAGAGTCAAGGTCCTTCTGATCTCCAGCTTTGGTTGTGATGACACCTGTGACCTAGAGTTGCTCTAAGGAATAAAGGAGTTAATGTATACAAGGTATTCATGTCAGCCATCATGGCCATATGCACCTCTGCTGTCAATCCAAGGCCAACGAGGGCTGGATAAAGACCCTCTCCCATTTCACTCAGCCCCTGTGCTGGGCACTAGGCCACAAATCTCATCTCCCTTCTCGAAGAATTCCAACCCTTCAACACTTGTCCTCTGATGACCCTCCAATGATATCACACCAAGCAAAGAAGACTTGCACACCTAGAGAGACTAGTACAGTTGTGCAACAAACAAACAAACAAACAAACAAACAAGCAAACAGTGGAGAGAGAGTGAAAAGCCTCCAGTGGGTTGTGGTGGGTTTTACTATGTTGTGTGTATACCAATAGAACTCTAGAAATTAAACCATGCTGATAATGAAGGCCAGATCAGTGATTGGATCAGATGAAGACTGAAGACTGTGCCTCCTGATTCAGGGAGCGCTAACCCTCCAGATCAACGCAGAAGCCATTCAGATGAGGGAATAGATGGGTCTCTCCATCAAACAGAACTCCATATTTCTATCATGTGTGTCACAGATTATGAAGCCACCTAGTGAATTCTCTCTCTCTTTCTCCCCACTCCCTCTCCCCCTCTCTCTCCCCTCCCCCTCTGTCTCCCTCCCTTGCTCTCTCTCTGTTGTACCAGGGCTTTATGTAAATCAAATCCATATAAAAGCTAAAAGGAAAAGTGGGGGGGGGTGGGGGGGCTGGGGGGAAGACAACAGTCTTCTCTCTTTCCTTCTCTCATTTACTAATCCAAGTTGCAGGAAGATGTCTCATCTTAGAGATCTAAATATGCCCACTTTTATTGTCAGTGAATTCTTGAAGTTTGAGGAGTCCCCCAACTAAAAACTCCAGCTACAGGCTGTAAGAAACCATTGACCATACTTTGAAAAGAGACTCAGGTTGGTAGTCGAGGATGAGACCGTGCATTTAAAAGAGACAGGAGCTATAGTCAAAGCAGAATCCTTACTGTTTCTCGGAGATCTTCCTTTCCTATGCTCTGCCTTACATCTCAAGGGCCTCACAGGCTGGGGACACTGGAGCCATAACTGTCCTTGCCAAGCGTCCTTGTCTCTTTAAAGCACTAATACACGCGTCGTTTCTCCTTCGGAATTTTCTTCCAAGATGCTGCCCATCACTCAGAGACCAACAGAAGGTCAAAGAGTCACCTACCAAGAAAAGATGTACCTTGCTCCATATTTTGAGATCCTTATTTATTAATAAGTCAAAGCTGTATTTGAGAAAGTGTCTGTCTTTAGAAGTCACTGATATTGAGGCACAGACTGTAGCTTCATGCCTTTCACAGGTACACAGCTCCTCTTGAGCCTGCTAAATAAAGCTTGGTTCATGCGACTGCCTCTCCCATGCATGTGATGGACAAGCCCTCTGTGTCTTTGTATGTTCTATGTTCCCTCCTTCATATCTAGGGATCAACACAATACCGGCATGTGCGGGTTTCTCTCACTTGCTACTCCTTCTTTGTATTTCCCATGATCTGCAACCTAGAAAATGTATATGAACTGTTATTCTTGATGCCTTTTAGGGAGGGACAATAGGTGCTTGGCTCCATTTCAGACCCATGATATTTGAATGATGTCTTAGTTAGGGTTTTACTGCTGTGAACAGACACCATGACCAATGCAAGTTTTGTAAAAGACAACATTTAATTGGGGCTGGCTTACAGGCTCAGAGGTTCAGTCCATTGTCATCAAGGCAGAAACATGGCGACATCCAGGCAGGCTTGGTGCAGGTGGAGCTGAGAGTTCTACATCTTCATCTGAAGGCTGCTAGTAGAAGACTGACTTCCAGGCAACTAGGGTGAAAGTCTTAAGCCCACACCCTCAGTGACACATCTACTCCAACAAGGCCACACCTCCTAATAGTGCCACTCCCTGGGAAAAGCATATACAAACCATAACAAATGTGAAGTTTATAAATAGAAATTAGAATTTTAGTATGTGTGATAAAAGGTTCTATGGCACCAAACATCTGTCAGTTCACCCGTCAAACATTGGTTTCCAAAAGTCCCCAGTTAAAGCGTAAATCGTCCTTTCTGGGACCGAGAGGGGAGGACTTTGGACTTTTGCGGTGAAGTTAAAGAGCAAAGCAATATCAGCTCCATGCTGGACTCTTAGGAACTTCCATCAAAATGAAATAGAACAGGCCAACCTGTTCGTGATTTCCCTGAGGACCAAAGGCCTGGTAATTGCTAAAGATTACTCAATGGCTTCAGCACAAACATGATCAAGTGCTAGGAATTCTCCACTCAAGGTGGTGATTCCTTCTACAGTTACACCACAAAACGGTGCTCGGTTTTTAATGATCACTGCACTGGCTGCCAAATTCAACGTGTTTTTAAAAAGCTGTATTATTTAGTGTAATGTATTTGCTGAGCCATGGTCTAGCTCTGTGTCACTCCGATCCTTTGGCCGCCTTGTTTGCTTCAGAGCCTAAAACGGCAAACCTTTCAGGTGTTCAGAACTTACCCTGAGGATTCACTGGGTTGATCTGGACGGGGTTGGGGTGGGGTAGAGGTGGGGGGAAGAAACACTGACAGGGGAGGGGGCTGCTGAACTACTAACAAATGTGTGCACAGACTGAAAATGAAAATCCGGTGTGCGTAAGATGGCCGGCTGAAGCTTGAGTGAAAAGAAATCATCACACTGTACATGGCCGCCACGTGAAAAAAGCAGTTAAAAAGCCCAGTGTGTGTGTGTGTGTGTCTATATCTTGCCATATGATAAGATTACTAATCGAGAAGGTGATAACTTACTAAGTGGAAACTTTATATTTTTTTTGTTTTTTGAGACAGGGTTTCTCTGTGTATCCCTGGCTGTCCTGGAACTCACTCTGTAGACCAGGCTGGCCTCGAACTCAGAAATCTGCCTGCCTCTGCCTCCTAAGTGCTGGGATTAAAGGCGTGTGCCACCACTGCCTGGCAAGTGGAAACTTTTAATTAATTAATATTCCAAATAGTTGTCCCCGCCTCCAGGTCTCCCCTCCCAGAGTTCTTCACTCCTTCCCCTCCCCCCTCCCCATTGCCTCTGAGAGATTGTTCCCCCAAACACCCACACCCACCCACCTCACTTTACCCACACCTCCCTTTCCTGGGGCATCAAGTTGCTAGACCAGGCAGCCCTCTGCTACATATGTACCAAGGACTACAGACCAGCCCATGCATCCTCTCTGATTGGCGGATAGCTTAGTCTCTGGGAGCTCCCAGGGGTCAGATTAGTTGACACAGTTGGTCTTCCTATGGGGTTTCCATCCCCTTCCGCTCCTTCAGTCCTCCTCTTAACTCTTCCATAGGAGTCCCTGACGTCAGTGCAATGGTGGGCTATTATGTATCTGCATCTGTCTCAGTCAGCTGCTGGTAGAGCCTCTCAGAGGTCAGCCATGCAAGGTTTCTTATATAAATTCATGTATATCAGTGGTTCTCAAATTAGGTCGGGACCCCCTTTTGGGGGTTGAAGGAAACTTCCACAGGGATCGCCTAAAATTATTGGAAAACACACAGATAATTACACTACAATTCATAACTGGAGCAAAATTACATTTATGAAGTAGTATAAAATATAATTTTGTGGTTGGGGGGTCACCACACTATAATGAACTATGTTAAAGGGTCACAGTATTAGGAAGATTGAGAATCACTGGCAAATATTATTTTGAAGGAAAATATTCACATATATATACACGTATATATGTATATGTGTGTATGTATGTATATATATATATATATATATATATATATATATATATATAGTGTTGGTTGGATTTTATCAACTTGACACAGACCCAGACATATCTGGGAAGAGATCTTAATGGAGAAAATCCGTGTAGGGCTAGCATGTGCAAGTATGTGGGGCATTTTCTTGATAAATGATCGATGTGTAGGGTCCAGCTCAGTGTAAGTCATGACAGTCCTGGGAGGGTGGTCCTGGGTGCTATAAGAAAGCAGGCTGAGCAAGCCATGGGGAGCGAACCAGTAAGCAGTGTTCCTCCATGGCTTCTGCATCAGCTCCTGCCTCCAGGTTCCTGCCTTGAGCTCCGGCCCTGACTGCCGTGGATGATAGACTGCTGTGAAACTATAAGCTGAAATTAACGCTTTCTTCCCCAAGTGGCTTTTGGTCATGTGGTGTTTTTGTTTTTGTTTTTGTTTTTTATCACAGCAATAGAAATGATGAATAAGACATACAGTTTTCTAGATACATTGGAAGAGATAGAGAACCGACTGTCAATATTGGTTGGATCTGGCTGATGGGATATTAAATGTTTTCTTACGTTTTTCTTTTTTCTTTTTGGTTTTTCAAGTGGAAGTTCTTTTCTCTGAAACCAATATATCTCTTTCAAAATAAGACAAGAAAGGGGCTGGAGAGATGGCTCTACAGTCACTACCACTGGGAACATGCTCTTCCAGAGGACCTGCCTGGGTTTGATCCCAGCACCCATGCGACTGTTTATACCTGTCTTTAATTCCAGTTCCAGGGAATGTGATGGCACACACATAGATACATGCAGGCAAATCATGAATACACATTAAACACTGATAGACTAATTGAAAAAAATTAAAGCCACAAAGAAGTGTTTTTTGTCTAGTTGCTATTCCGAGTACATTTTTTAAAGAGTGGTCCTGAAGATGAAAATGTAAAATACTCAATTCGACCCTTTAAGATGAGGAAGGGAGGGTTTGGATGCTGGCACAGGTTAGCAATGCCAGCCCTTGGAGATCACAAGATCTCCGGGTTATCCTTGGCTACTACAGAGTAAGTTCACAACTAATGTGGGCAGCTAAGTAAGACCTTGTCTCAAAAGTTTTGTAAAAAAACAAAAGGGGGAGGTTCATACACACACACACACACACACACACACACACACACAGAGAGAGAGAGAGAGAGAGAGAGAGAGAGAGACTGTGGAGAGAGACAGAGAGAGAGAGAGACAGAGACTGTGGAGAGAGAAGGAGGGAGGCAGGCAATAGGGAAAGAGAAAATACTGAAAATACTTTCAGGCTGATCCGAAAGGAACTATGGGAACACGTTAAAGATCATGGCAAAGGTGATATGAAAATTGAAGCTTCCAGGAGACTCTCGCTTGCAGCAGAGTCAAACCGTTACGAAGCATGGGGGTGGGTGGCTATTGCTTGGGGCGAGTATAAAAAGCAAGAGGTCTGCCCTCATGAAATGCTCTATGTTGTAGCTGTCCAGGTTCTGAGGGTTGACATGACAGCACCCACCTCTGTCCCTTTTCCTGAGAACACTGAAAAGGTCAGACTTGCATGTCAGATTTTCCTTCCCTGTGACGCTGCTCCGGCTTGAAGGGAAGATCTTGATGGGGAAGGTGACCACCCACTGGCACGCTGTCCCCTCTCAGGTTTCCTCCCAGGAAGCTTGTCCTTTGTCAAATGCCAGCCAGGGGCTTTGTGGCCAGCAGCTGCACCCCACACGGTGAGGCCCATCATGGAAAGCAGAGCCTGCATTCGTGACATGTGGGCTGCATCTAAGGCGTGTGTCGGGGCCTCATGCCTGTGTGTAGGTTGTGAGAAGGTCAGGACACATCTGGTTCCAGTCTGTCCTCTCAGCCTGAGCAGAGCAGGGAGAAAAGATGCTGGATGTCACCGCTGCCATTGCTAGGAGAGGGGTGGTGGAGCCTTTCTTACAGTGAATCAATCTCTCTCTCTCTCTCTCTCTCTCTCTCTCTCTCTCTCTCTCTCTCCCACACACACACACATACATAATTAAAAATATTTTTTCATACAATATATTTTGATCATGCCTGCAATTTCTCCCAGATCTTCCCCTCCTTCCCACCGATCCAACCCTAAGTTCTCTCTCTCTCCCTCTCCCCCCACCCCGCCTCTCTCCCCTCTCTCTCTGGCAAACAAACAAACACCCTTGATCAAACCAGAATCCAAACTAAGAAACAAAGAAAGAACCCCTCCAATACAACACAACACACACACACACACACACACACACACACAGCCCGTAAAGACGAAAATTGGAAATTATCATATATAAGGCTTGTACTTCTCTTTTTCATTCACGTGAGACTTTGAAACCCACCATTTCAAGCTACAAACATGAAATCAAACATTGCCTTTAGGCTTCTCCTGTTGCCACCACTAGGGCAATGCTCTTTGGAAACATGCCTCGTAGGCTGAGAGTCTTACTCAGGGTAATTGCGTCAATGAAACACCATGACTAAAAGCAAGTTGGGGAGGAAAATGTTTATTTGCTTTATGCTTCCACATTGCTGTTCATCATCAAAAGAAGTCAGACAGGAACTCAGTCAGGGCAGAAACCTGGAGGCGGGAACTGACGCAGAAGCCACGGATGGGTGCTGCTTACTGGCTTGCTCCTCACGGTTTGCTCAGTGTGCTCATAGAACGCGGGACCACCAGCCCAGGGATGGCACCACCCACAATGGGCTGGGCCCTCCCCCATCAATCACGAATTGAGAAAATGCCCCGCAGCTGGTTCTCATGGAGGCATCTTCTCCATTGAGGTTCCCTACTCTCATGATGACGATGACGTTAGTTCATGTCAAGTTGACCTAAAACTAGCCAGGACAGCCATGCTTCAGTTTTACTAAGAACCACACAAACATATAAACAAAACACCCTTAAGGTCTCACTGCTATCTCCCCTGCTGTGAACACTCCACACCTTGTTCCCTCTGGCCCCGCCCATTTCTCATGGGGATGGATACTCAACATCTTTTTCTTCCTACCATAGCTCTATGTCCAAAATCATCTCTCATCATTGGATTTTCACCCTAGCTATGCCCTTCTATTAAACCCAACAATCCCACCAGCAGGTGCTAATTCTCAAAATCCACATCCTTCACAGCAGGGAAACCCTGTGTCTGTCTACCTCTTTTGGTACTTGTTTACATAAAATCCCACTATCCACCCAGCCTCCTCACCTTGATCTGCTAAGCCACAGAGACGACTTTCTTGTCTTCTCTGCTCTTCCTTCTCAATCTGGTCTCTTCGTTGAATTAGCCAGGATCACCGGATGGCTACCACCCCAGTCGCACTGTATGCTGTATACTTAAAGTTGTACACGCCAGTCATCGCAAACAGCATGTTCACGTCTTCAGGCAAACTATCCTTCTCCAGTATGCCATCCCTGGTTCCTATCTTCAGCTGTAAAGGCTAAAGGTGTGATTCTCATGTTTTGTGTCTCTAACTCCTTCTAGGTCCATGTTTTCCATCAAAGACTTCCTATTTCTTCAAAACCACTGGCTACACACATCTTTTTGCCCACTCTTCACCCATTGTGGGTCTTCATCATTGCAATTCTGCTCAAGTTCGACCTCTCTGCACACAGTTCAACTAGTAAGCTTAATTTCCCTGAAATACTGTGTGTGTCGGATCATCTATTTCTGAAGCTCGGGTGCTGGTGACTGAAAGAGGCTGTGTTTACTGCTTGAGTTCTCCAGAACCCAGCCCTGCCTGTCCTAGCCTTTCTCTATCATGGCAATGTTTTAACTCACGACTCTATCCTGGAATCAAGCCAGACCACACTCTCCGTAATGTGTTCTGCTCATCAATTCCTGACCTGTGCTCTAAATGGCATCTGTGTTTGAGTTGGCCGGAGGCCAGGTGATTTTATCAAAGATTTAAGTTTTGTTTTGTTTTTTGGTTCTTTTAAAACTCAATAGCCCAGGGAGAAGGGTTTTTTTTTTTTTTTTTACCCCCTTATGGACTATTGGGAAGAATTCTAAGCAGAGAGTGAAGCGCTTTCATGTTCCTTCTTGCCTGAGAGCGGCTGTGTATAAATCACGTAGGAATTGCACATGAATCGACCATCCCCTACCTCACATCTGAGCGCATATTGGCTTGAAAATGGAACTAGCGGCGGTAAATGTGGGTCTGGAGAGGAAAAGCCCAGTTCAAAGGGGATTGAATAAGGATTTCTTCACTCTCTTGCACCCTCAGGAGGGAAGGAGTAGCTGTTCTCTGTTGCTAGGCCAACCTCAAGGGGGCTTTATGCACACAAGAACTTTCTGTTCAGAAGCCAGATAACGCACACTTCAACCTGCTTAGGTTTCATATAAGCTCCCAACATTGCTGGGATAAGTGGGGCAAATGGAGGGTTAGGGTTTTTTTTTTCCCCTCCCTCTTTGCTTTTGAATGCCAGACTGATAATAATGTGGCACATATTTTAATCATGGATATTTTAAGTCTGCCTCTCCCCCTGGCCAGCACTAGTTTTTTTTTTTTTCATAATTTTGTATTAATTAAGCTTTAAAACATTCTGGTAATACTTAGAAACTCTGTAGAGAGTGATAATCCAGCTCTGTCTGCCTACCAGGCAGTTTCCTAACCCCCAAGGCAATGAGAGTACATGAGAGAGTTTACTCATGAGGCGGCCAACACGAAGCGGGGAGAGCCTAGACTCAAGGCTGCCTCACCGAGGGCTGGGGCTTAGGATAAAGAAGCGGGGTGATCTGAAAGGAGTAGCATGCAGTGACTGGAGGCCAGGAAAGGTGAACTCATGGGTGGTCTACACATTTATTTATTTTTTATCAAGCTTCACAGATCATAACTTTATAAAACTCATGATCAGAAGACAGTGGTGGTATTTATGTCATCTGTAAAGAGAACTTAGGTCCCCTGATGGAGGTCACCAGACTCTAGTGAGACCCAAGTGAAAGGGTTGGTTTCAGCTAGTTTGAGCTGGATGAGGCCATCTCCAATATCTTTGCTTAAAACAAAAACAAACGCATGCATAAAAGCCAGTAGAAGCCAGGCGGTGGTGGCACACGCCTTTAATCCCAGCACTTGGGAGGCAGAGGCAGGAGGATTTCTGAGTTTGAGGCCAGCCTGGTCTACAGAGTGAGTTCTAGGATAGCCAGGGCTACACAGAGAAACCCTGTCTCGAAAAACCAAAAAAAATAAAAATAAAAATAAAAATAAAAAAAAAGCCAGTAGAAATTACTGTTACCAGCACCACTGGAGGTTCTGCCCTACAGCTGGGCAGGTGGGTTCTATTGCTTTACTGTGCACTGAGTGATTTGTAAATTTTGAGGGAAGCCAGGAAGCCAGCCTTCGATTCAGCTTCTCTGTGTATTTCAAAACAGCGCAATGTGCTCCCTGGTTTTTAAACTTGACCATGAGGGGGAAATGGCAGACACCTCTTACAATAGAAAAAAAACAAAGTTAGTCATTTCATCTGGGGACTTGGTTGCAACAACTGGTTATTTAGGACCAAATAGTTTAGAAACTAATTTGAGATGATGAATAGAAACATTATTGCAAAGTGACGTGCCACAATGTGTGCCAAGTTGTGAAATACACTGAACATGCAAAAGAGCTTATAAGATCTAGATGGGCAGCTATAAGAACAGATCCTTATACTCAAAAGTCAGGGCAGGGTATGGTGAGCTCCATACCAGCCTAGGGTACACCGAGATTCCGTCACCAGCCTAGGTGTACACCGAGGTCCCGTCACCAGCCTAGGTGTACACCGAGGTCCCGTCACCAGCCTAGGTGTACACCGAGGTCCTGTCACCAGCCTAGGATACACTGAGGTCCTGTCTCCAAAGCAAGGGAAGGGAAGAAAGACTGGAACACATAGATGAACTAGCAATCAGACCAAGATGCTGAAGCTACCAGCATCTTAGGAGATCCCAGCATCCTTCCCCTGACTGCCATGCTTGCTAATGACGTATACCCTTTATGGAGGAATCTCTGGGTTCCTCAATAAAGGGGGAACCTGCTCTCAACTTCTCTTCCTTCCCTTCCCTTCCTCTCCTGCCCTGTTCTCACCCTGCTGGAGAATGACTCCCGATGAATGATATGAGAGAAGGAAGCCTTTTCTGTGTCCACACACCAGTGTCCTGGGCACTGACCAGGGCAGTTAAAAGTGGAGAGAACCACGAGGTATAAAGGGAAGACATCCCTGGCCTCCAGGCCTCCAGTGGAGGAGAGCTGGGGACCTCTCCAGACCTCTAGGGCCTTTTCGAAGATCTTCAGGATGTCTCCTTCCTCTTCCCATGTTTGTCTCTAGAGTTGATTTTGATCTCTACTGGAATCCCCCAAGGATTCCCGGAGAAGCTGCTCTCTGCACACAAAAGGCTATATCACATCCTTTAAACACGCATCGGGACAAACAGAGGCCAGCTTCAAGACTCACATCAGGTCCCGTTTCTATGAGCTGAGCGTGGCTCATGAAAGCATGTGAGCCTCCCGTCCCCCTGAGACCCAGCTGGCTTCTCTGTCCTGTCACTAGAGGGTGAGCTGCACACTTGAGTCTAGTATGGATTAACTGCACACTGAAGTTACCCAGAAAAGCACCCCTTGTTCGAGTCTGAAGAAGGCTGCTCGCCATCCACGCTGACCACATCAAGGAACAGACAGAGGTCGCCTTGGTCAACACGGAGCTTTGATCATCTATTTATGTCTCTATTAGACCTGCTGGACCTTGGCTCTCATCAAGCAGGAGAAGGAGCTAAGATGGCCTCATCTCCACACTCCAGGGCAGGCTGTTTTAAGAAACAAGGGGGAACAGAAATGGGGAGGGGGTGTCTATCTTTCAGGAACATCCTTTAAAACTCACATACAGATTAAATTCTCACTTAGAGTGAAGGAGTGAAGGGTCACAGAGCGCCATCTTCCAATGTGCTAAGTATAAAAAAAAAAAAAAAAGACTCCACCTTTTCATCTTCCTTCCCCTGGGCTCTGCCTGACCTGGGAACAAACTTGTACAGGTCTGTATACTGGCTGGAAGTCTCCTGTCTCCACTCTTCCTGCACACCATCTGTATCCTCATTCTCTGAGCACACTTCTCTGCTTGTTTTTCTACATATGCATATGCCTAAGTTATATGGGGAGGAGGGAGGGTGAGGGAGGAGGAGGAAGAGGAGCACAGTTGGGCTGGGGAGATGGCTGAGTAGGTAGAAACCCTTGTTGCACTAGCAGAAAGATCTGAGTCTGGATTTCCAGAACTGATCTGCTGTGGCTGTGTTTGAACCCATAATGCCAGCGCTGTGGAGGGCAAACACAGGAGGCTCCCTGGGGCTTGCTGGTCTTCAGGGAATGACCCTGTCTCAAGGATTGTTTTACAACCCTCCCCCTCACTCCCTCCTTTTCTTTTGTTTGTTTGTTTTGAGAAAGTTAATCCATTGATTTCTTGAAGTCTTGATGTTTACACAATACTGGGAAAATAAAGTAACAAATCAAGAAAAAAAAAAAAAAAAAGAGCCCTAACTCATCTCCAGGACCTGCATTAACCTTTTCATTTGCATTTCCAGTATTTCCTGTACTGTCTTTTATAGTCAATTAGAAATTGTTTTTGTTTCCTGAAAACACCTACACACCTACGCACCTCTACACCTAACACATCATGAGCACTTCCCCTAGCTGTCCTTTGAGACTATTCTGTGTTGTTGTATAATAAGTTAGGGAGTAAATCGCTCATCCTAGGAAGAGTCCTATAACTTAATAAGCCCAGTTAGTTAAACTGGGAACTTCAAAACTCTCATCACGGAGCACTCACAGTACTTTGAGAATCTCTTACATAACGCAAATCTCTTACATAACTTCTTGGTGCTGTTGCTGATTAAAAAAACACAGACTTAAAGAGGGCTCACCTTCATTGTCATATTCCATCCAGCTGTGATGGGGCAGGTAGGTGCCTCTGTGTGTGTGTGTGTGTGTGTGTGTGTGTGTGGTGTGTGTATGTGTGTGGTGTGTGGTGTGTGCATGTGTGTATGTGTGTTTGAATGTGTTTATGTTATATGCATGTGTATGTGCATGTGTGTGTGTTTGTGTATTTATGTGTATATGTGCATACGTGTGTGTGCATGTGTGTATGTATGTTTGTGTGTATGTGTATGTGTGTGTTTGTGTGTGTTTATATGTGTGTATATGTGTATGCATCTGTGCCTGCATATGTGCATGTGTGTGTGTGTGTGTGTGTATGTGTGTGTGTACTGCTATCACAAACTTCTAGGTTGGATCGATAAATATTGCCACGTATTTTATCAGTCATATTTTTATTGAAGCTGAGGGCAAATACTTTTTCCACAAACATTATTTGCATTTCTACTTTTACAAATTACCTATTAGCATTTTTTCTATTGCAGTTCAGTATTGGTCTTTTGCTTAAAAGATCTTTATACATGAAAAACATGGTTTTGTTTTTTCTCATGTGATTCAAATATAGAACTGTGTGCTTCACACAAAAAGACCAGAGTCACATGCACCATACATGGTGAGATACCTAAGGGTGCTGGGGGAAGAACTGTCAGAAACCAGATCTTTAACAAATGACCAGGGCCCCAGCTGGAACGGACTGCTGCTGCTTCGGGCTTACAGAAGGCTTGGTGTCTTTCGGTCTCCAGCCGCCTGTGTCCCGAGGTCCAGCTCTTCCCTAGAGTCTTTTTCAGAAAGAAACAACAGAAGAAAATAACGTTCCTTGTGTTGCCTAGTAACCAAACACACTCCTGGATGGTTTATGATTCTGACACGTTATATTAACAAAGAGCTTCCAACACCACAATAGGCCAGATTCTCGTACAGTGTTAACATAATCCTCTAGCTAAATCACCCTGATCATATATACAAGCAATCCGACGAACAAGATGTCTACTCGAAGTGACACGGAATAGATAACTTGGAATGTCAAACACAGCTATTTCCTCCTGGGTGAAGTTGGTTCCCGGCATACAATTTCTTAGCAGTCTGTCAATTTAATCTTCAAACCTTGTGCATTGCTGAGAAAGATTTCAGACTCGTTTGTCTTTGCATTTTTCCACAGTTGGGCTCTCTAAAATCTCACAGACCTTGGTATTTAAAAGCCTGGGCCCAGCTTTCTGGGTCGAGATAGTAGAACTCTTATGAGTTGGGCCCTGGTGGGAGGTCTTCTGGTTTTGGAGGCTGTACCCTTGAAATGCATCCGGGTGTCCTATGTTTTCTTCTCCCTGTCTCATTCCTGAGCACGAGGTATGAAGTATGTCATGGCAAGGGGGCCGCAGACACAGCAGCAGCAACGGTACCCACAGAGCCTTCCCAGGCCTTCGGAACTGAGAGCAAAAGCAAACCTTTTCTCTTTATAAGTTGATTAATTTGGGTGTTTAGCTATGGGAGCAGAGAGCTAACAGTTTTAACACAGTCTCGATCATTTTTATTTATACAAGATGTATCTGAGATCTTATTCAAATGATCTTGTTTTGGACCTCAACTGTTTCAAAAGTAAAATTCTCCTGAATTAACCATTTGAAGGAAGGAGGGCAAAAGAGATAATGTCTTGTAGTCCCTTCTCAAAAGGCTTTTAAGATAAACCTCTTCTCCAGACCCGTCTATGGTGAGGTGAGTCTAGTTTCCCACCCTGATCCAACCGGAGATCACCTAATAAGCCATAGGGCCCCTCACGTCTTTGAAGTGTGAAAGGAAGTGGAAGAACGCTTTGTAGATATCTTTTTTTGTTGTTGTTGTTTGTTTAATAGGATGCAAAGCCATCAGCTAAGCCACTGTGGTAAAGGCATAAAAATGCTAATGTAATCTTTATAAGTCTGTTATGGCTTCTCTGAGAGGGATAGAAAGTATGGGAGACCTACATCAATACAGAAACCTCCTGAGCGTTTGACAGGATGCCCCTCCCCGTGCCTGCCACGAGGCACCCGTAATAGTAAACAGCATATGTCAAACATCTGCATCTGTGTCTCGCCATCCTAATCCCAGGATGCCTTCTGTCTATATTTTATTCTCCCCCAAACTACAAGTTATTTGATTAATTTACACAAGTTATTCTTTAATCTTCTTCTACTTAATTAGTACACAATTCAAGCATATGTTTCCAACATGATTAAAGAATTACGCTATGCGTGGCCCTTTTACTTTCTGGCTTATAGAAAACATGAGAAGGGAAACACGTGAGGCGTCGGGTGACCCTCACTTCCCTAAAGAATGGAATTTCTCAGAGTCCGGACTACATGTACATAGATGGGCTCTCTCTTTTCTCATTTCTAAATAACACAGCACAGAAATTTATTGCAAAAACTTGCTTTGCCTCTCAAAGTTACCAGGACACCCCATAGCATATTAGTAAAACAAAAAATAGTTAAAATTATTGAACACAATTACACACTAAATTCTATGACTGGTCTTGTTCCCTGGCTCCTGAGAGCAGGGCTGGCCGAGCAGGAATTTCCCAAGTGATGGGATAATCTTTGTTCTTCATGATGGATTCCTCACACCACACTTTTTAGATCAGTTAAGACTTCCAGTTCTGGAGGAGCAAAGAGAGATGGCCACTAAGTTCAAGTGTCTGGCCAGTGATTCAGTCAATGGAGACTCTGCAAATCTCCAAAAGATCTCTGGCCACTGGATTTTGGTGGCAAATTAAAATACAGAGAGACACACAGATGAGAGATTAATCCTCCGATTGACAGAAAACCATTGGTCAGTTGAAAAGTTTAGTATGGGAGGCACTGTATTACTGTTCAGCAATGGAGAGGCAATTTCTAGTTCCTTTCTCCAGCTTTAGGAAGACTCCATCTCAGCATTTCTGATTCAAGTCACATCAGGGACAAACACTTAATGACACGGAGGCTTTCATCTTCAGGCTTACTTTGATGTGAGAGCCGGGCTCTGCAATGCGTGAGTAACATGGAAAAATGATACGGATACCATAGTATAGGAAGGGGAAGACAGATGTCTCATCAGCAAAACCATTCTGTAAGCTAAGAATGTAATCGCCACTTCTTTTCTAGATGGGAAGTTGCTGTATCCAGGGATCTGGCATGGTTATTACTCCAGTAACCGTGAGTGCGGTTAAAGCCCTGGAATAAAGGTATTTCATGTGGCAATAAAATGAAGATTTTATTTCAACTCACCCTCATGTTGCATGCTGGGATTGTAGCAGACACTCCCCAAGTAACATCCGAAGGCTCAACAGGTGATTATGGAAAGAACCTTTAGTATTAGAAAGTGTCAGGATGACAGATGAGAGACAGAGCACAGCCAAGAGAGCACCCTGGGAAATAACCAAGATGTCAAGTAAAATTGAGCCCTTCAAAATTAAACACGCAAAAAAAAAAAAAAAAAAAAAAGTGGGGCGGGGAGGGGAGTGAGTCATTGGGCCTAAAAAAATGTTAGGCAATAATATGCTAAGAAAAATTAAAACAAGCTAAAGGGTGGATGGAATTAAGAGGGAAAGGAGCTCTTATCAACTGAATTCAAAGTAGTGCCTTTGAAAAGCCAGCAATCATAGGGACAGGCTATGCCCAGAACAGATGAGAAGAAACATCAAGTCTACACAGTGGGTAAGAGCAAGAATCCCTGTCTACCACCACAGGCCTCTGCTGCCAACCAGAAGGCAGAGCAGAGGCAGCAACCGTGCCTAAGGAGAGCGGCTGGCCAGCCTGAGTGCTGGGATCCTTACTCATCCGTGATTGCCAGAGCCTATGGAAGTCTAAACAACAGACTGTTTTCAAACGGGCATGACCAGTCCGGCCTGTGCACACCAGCATGCACCTGCTACAGTGAAGACAGCATCTGGACACAGGGCTTAGAGGAGGTTCTTCACTAGATATGGGAAGGGGACTGAGAGGGCTCGGTGACTAAGAGCACACGTCTCTCTTGCTGAGGCTCCCTCTGGGTTTGGTTCCCAGCTCCCCTACAGAGCGCTTAGCAGCCACCTTTGACTCCAACCCAAGGGGGTTGGACACCTTCTTCTCACCGCTACGGAAACTGACACTTAGGTGCTACATATTCATGCACAGGCACACACATATACAAATAAAAATGTGTGTGTATGTATACACATACATATATACATTATAATATGTAATACATTATACAATATACAATATACAATATATGTGTGATATGCGATACATGATATATGATTGATATATGATATAGATGATATATGGTATAGATGATATATGATATATGATGATATATGGTATATGATATATATGATGATATATGATATGTGTATTATACAATATACACACACACACAGCCACACACATACAAGCAAAAATGTGTGTGTGCATATAAACACATGCACAGGCACATACATATACAAGTAAAAATGTGTCTGTATATATACATACACACATATATATGTATATATATATACACACACACACATACACAGGCACACACAAATACAAGTAGAAATGTGTGTATATATTTGTGCATATGTATGTAATATGTATATCTTAAAGATTTATCTGTTTTATACATGTGAGTACACTGTCGCTGTCTTCAGATACAGCAGAAGAGGTATCAGATTGCATTACATATGGTTGTGAGCCACCATGTGGTTGCTGGAATTGAACTCAGGATCTCTGGAAGAGCAGCTGGTGCTCTTAACCACCGAGCCATCTCTCCAGCCCATAAATATATTCTTAAAAGATATTGGAGGGTTAAAAAGAAATTAACTCTTTTGTTCTTCCATTCTGTAATTTGTATACAGCTTTTTAATGGTCCATAAGTGGATTCATCAAACTTATCAAGGAGTTTACCTCCTTAAGTGATTCTAAACATCTTTTTATGACACACAAAAAAGATTTACTTATTTATTTTATGTAGCTGTCTTCAGACACACCAGAAGAGGGATCAGATCCCATTACAGATGGTTGTGAGCCACTATGTGGTTGCTGGGATTTGAACTCGGGACCTCTGGAAGAGCAGTCAGTGCTCTTGATTGCTGAGCCCTCTCTCTAGCCCCACTAGACATCTTTATATTAAACTTTAACTCCGTCATTCATTTGCTTCATAAGCGTATTAATAATTAATGAACGTTCCACGTTTCCCTCCCGCTCACTGCATTCAGCGTGTCTCTGAGGATATCTGAACGATCTCTGTTTCCCAGCAGGTCGAGCTCTGATTCTATCTGCTGTGCCGGCTACCGTGAGTGAATCACCCGTACCTTTGTTGGTTATCTACTCCACCCTGGTAGGAAGATGCCATGAGCTGTCCCGACTTGCAGCACTACGGGCTCAGCTCTGGTTTGGTCGGTTTATCAGAAACAGAGCCTAGTGAACCAAAATGCTACTAGTGACCTGAGCGCACCTCTTGCCCAGACAGAACTTTCATTTACTGGGTTCTGCCAACATGTGAGCAGCTTGATTCCAAGATTCAGTGCGCCCTGTTCCTTGCCTGAATTGGCTTTTTCACCTTCTCTCATAATATGGAACAGAGGTTCTCAACCTGCGGGTTGTAACCTCCTTAGGGGTTCAATGGCCCTTTCTCAGGGGTCACCTAAGACCATCAGAAAAACATATATTTGCGTTATGATTCATAACATCACAAAATTACACTAATAAAGTAGCAATGAAAGTATTTTTATGGTTGGGGGTTGTGATGGTTTGTGTACGCTCGTCCCAGGGAGTGGCACTATTAGAAGGTGTGGCCTTGTTGGAGAAAGTATATCACTGTGAGGATGGGCTTGGAGATCTTCCACCTACATGCCTGAGCATGCCCAGTCTGTTCCTGGCTTCCTTGGATAAAGATGTAGAACCCTCAGCTCCTCCTGCACCACACCTGCCTGGATGCTGCCATGCTCCTGCCTTGATGACAATGGATTGAACCTCTGAGCCTGGAAGCCAGCCCCAACTAAATGTTGCCTTTTATAAAACTTGCACTGGTTGTGGGGTCTGTTCACAGCAATTAAACCCTAAGACAGGGGTCCCCACAACAGGAAGAACTGTATGTAAAGGGTGTAGCATTAGGAAGGCTTAGAACCTACACAAGCCCTCAACCCTCTGCTCACCATCGCCTCCTCTGTGAAGACTGTCATTCATGCAAGCACACACCCTGGATCCATACTGGTCCTGACTTGATCCTTATGTGACTGAAGACATGTATCGGTTATGGGCCACTATCATTGGCATCATTTAAGGCATTTTGCTTCCTTTATACAAATTAATGAGAAAAATCGACCAACAGGGGGCATTGTAAATCATTGACAACTCCCATAGTATTTTCTTAATATGATGAAGTAGATAATTAACCTTCTGTAAATTTAGGATGAAATACGAAACGGGGATTAACACGTCTTAATAATAACAGAGGAAAGGCTGGGGGTGTAGCGCGATGATATAGCACTCATCTATCACGCGCGCAGCTCTGGCTTCAATCCCAGCACCAGTCAATAAGCAGCACCACTGAAAGCAGCAGGCGAAGATGGCAGGTACCTCACTGTGAAGATACAGCCAGTGTCTTGGGCCAGTGCCCCCCCTCCCCCACCCACCCACCCACACAGAGCTACCAACTATCTAAACCACAGAAAAACATATGCCCATAGCTCCAATGACATCACTTTTTGGAGGCCACCTGCAATCTGGCAGGAGTGTTTGAAAGACTGTCACAACTCCAGCAGAACAATACAATGTCTGCCTCTCTTAAGTCAGATGAGACCAAAGACCTCAGGGAGGGAGAAATGCAGGATTTCCTCTGGCTTGTTAACACTGTGAGTCACCATCTAGCTTGCATAATACGGGCGCACACAGACACTGACAGGCCTTCCAGCCTTCTCCTCTGCCCAGGTGAGATCCCTACCACCTCACTCTGCTTCTTCAGCCTCGTTGCTACACAGGAAGTCTGACAGTCTTTCCTATAGCACTGGGAGGATGGCTGCCTGTTGCTACTTTGTTTCCAACCCAATTCCCCGGTAAAAGAAAGCTTAACTCAACAGTCAACACAAGCTACAAGCCTAGATTGGGCAACCTTCCACTCCACTGCTCTATTTCCATCTATATTATCCCATATAACTTGCGGTTTCTCCAGGCCCCCAGCTTCTCTCCCTGCAGCCACTCCATTGATCTCCCGTAGCTCCTCCCCTTCCTGTCCCCTCACCCCCACCCCCGTCGCTCCTCCCCTAGACTCTCAGCTCCTCCCACTTCCTCCTGCCCAATCATTGGTTCAAGCCTTTATTTGAAAAGTTAAGGTGGGGAGAAGGTTCACAAGGCAACTGCTCATTGGCAGCCCCTCTGAGGAGTGGAATTAGCATCAAAGTACGAGCCCAAGGCTATCCACAACAGCATCAACCAAAACGAAGAGTTTTAACCCAGGCTAGCCCTTCAGAAGCCCTGTATGATAAGGGGAGAGGCCAAGTTGCAAGAACTAGCCTGGATCACATAGGGCCTCCTACACAGGACATTTCAGACAAAGTTAGCCAGAATCAGCCGCGGAACTCAGAAACCTGAAAACTCCTATCTCTAAAGCAAGTGCACGTCCTCTGTATGACTTGCTTTATGCCCAGGATGCAAAGCAATGGTCTTACTTTTCGCATTTCTGAATTGAGGCTCACTGCCATCATCCACAAGATAAAGTCCCATGGCCTGTGAACATCAGCTGTGTTAATTTTCTCGAAAACGTTGAAATTCTCAGGCACGCACCACAAAGGACTGGCTCCTGATTCCAGCCAAGATTAACACCATGCCATTGCCAGCTTAGGGACTATGTTTGGACCCCAAACTCAAGGTCCCAAACAGGTCAGAGTTGTTTCTTTCTCTCCGTAGAGGCAGGTAGGCCAGGGCTGGGCTCAGAGCTCCAAGATTACACTAGGAAATCAGGAGTTCTCCCACACTGGCTGGCCAGCCACCTTAGTGAAGAAACGGGACCAAGAATAGTATGTCCACATGTTAGTCTCTGTAGAGACTCCTTCCCTCCCTCCCTCCCTCCCTCCCTCCCTCCCTCCCTCCTTCCCTCCCCCTCTCTCTTTTTTGTTTTTTTTTTTTTGTTGTTGTTGTTTTGTTTTGTTTTGTTTTTTTCTGTGTTTTGAGATAGGGTTTTTCAGTGTAGCCCTGGCTGTCCTGCAACTCTCTCTGTAGACCAGACTGGCCTTCGAACTCACAAAGATCCAACTGCCCCTTACCTGCTGAGTGGGCTCTACAGAGGTTTTCTATAGGACTGCTCTGGGAATTCCATATCTTTTGCGCTCAGAACTCAGTTACAGGGTTCTGTGTTATTGCTGGTGCTGGTGCTGGTGCTGGTGCTGGTGCTGGTGCTGGTGCTGGTGCTGGTGCTGGTGCTGGTAAGGCTTACAAAGAGCGATACCACTCTAGCTCTGTTTGGAAAGGAGAGAACAGAGGGTTTGGGGAAGTGTCTGTGTGCCGTGGCGCCTCTGCTCAAAGGCCAGTTTAGAAGGTGTGAGTCCCCCCCCCCAACCACCCCCTCCCAAACCCTGCCAGGGCCTAGACTCCATCTGTCTTCCCTTGCTTCTGGTTTTAAATTCCGAAACCATTCTTCCTTTAAACAACAGGTCTTTAAACGATCCTCAAAACAACAAAACCCTTTTAGTGTCAAGTAGTTATAGAATAACCAATTGAACATCTGGATGTTGCCTTGGGCTCGTTATTTAAGCAGTCGGTGATATTTTGTTACAAATTACTTGGCCTAGCAAGAATGAGGTCTTTCAAAGAAATTTACACGTGGAAATTTGCTAAGACTCCTTATCTGTTTATCTACAGGCAGTTCTGTTTCTTGGGTATTTTAAGGAAAGACCTAGGTTTCCTGGAGTTTTGCCCGGTTGGATGCTGCCTCCCTTAGAAATGGTGTCGTATGGTTCCCAAAGCTCACGAGACAGCTGAAATGCCTCTTTCCATGTATCAAGTGTCCGTTTGGCCTCATGTACTTCATTATGCTCTTGGGTCTTACGTATACAGCACAAAAACGGGATTTTCCTCTTTTTTTTTTTTTTTTAAATTCTGTCAACGGGGAACAAATTTCCCCAAAGCCCTTAGGCTTACATGTTTTGTTTCCTGTTCAGCCTATAACAATGGGTGCAAGGTTTTATCTGCACAGCTTGGAAGGAGTTTAATTTGCCTATTAATGTGTGCCCACAGATGCCGTAGTGAAGAATTCTGTAAGCGTTGTTCACAGCCCCCAAGCTCTTTCTTGCCTGTAGCACATTCACAGACATGGCAATGTTCACTGAATATGGGTTTTTCAGGAAGCATGCTCCAGATTAAGTGTATACTTGCTGGCTGATAAAAATGTGAATATAGTCTCACAAGCCCAAAGCCCATACCTCCCCAGACCAGCCATCCATATGCACAACCCTAGGGCCTCTTATAACTTCGTAGAATAAAACTGCCATGGAAAATGAGAATTGTCTTTGTTCTGCTCTGGGTGGCCCTCGAGCTAGCCCTGTCTCCGCACAGTCAGGCCAGCGCACAGAGAACATGTGGTACCACATTTCATACCTCTGTGGTCTAACCACCCACATGGTCAAGCTCAAGGGATTGCTCTCTATTAAAGAGAGGGGGAAGGGAAGGGGAGGGAAGAGGGAGGGATGGGAGAGAGAGAGAAAGGGAACAGTAACACTCTTGCTCTTGTGGTCTAGTGATAGGCCAGGGTCCCAGACAGCAACACTGAGATATCCAGGAAAATGGGTCACTTCTTTATATCTGGGTAGGTGCGGTGTTGTGGTCAAAGACAGCTACTAGTGTTGTTTGAAACTGTACAGGATAAGTTCTCTCTCAAACACACACACACACACACACACACACACGCATACATACACATAGAGCGAACGAGAGAGAGAGAGAGAGAGAGAGAGAGAGAGAGAGAGACTCACCAAAGGGTCTGTTCGTTTTTACTCAGCACCATTAATTTATATAATAAACATACCTATTATGGACCATATAAATAACTGGTAAGTACTGGAAATTCTCAAGAAACTTCGGATCTAATAGAAGAGCAACAAAGAGAAGGGGAAAAAGGGAGGGAGGGAGGGAGGAAAGGAAGGAGAGAGAGCCACGTGTGTGCTCTTGCCCTTCTTAAACTCTGAACTTTTGGCAAAGATACAAAAAGACAGCTGTGCCTGTGTTAGAGTGTGCATGTCTATGTGCCTGTGAGGAGGTGTGTGTGTTAGCATGTATGTGGTGTGCCTGTGAGGGGCTGTCCATGTGTTAGCATGTATGTGGTATGCCTGTGAGGGGCTGTCCATGTGTTAGCATGTATGTGGTGTGCCTGTGAGGGGCTGTGCATGCGTTAGCATGTATGTCCATGTGCCTGTGAGGGGCTGTCCATGTGTTAGCATGTATGTCCATGTGCCTGTAAGGGGCTGTCCATGTGTTAGCATATATGTCCGTGTGCCTGTGAGGGGCTGTCCATGTGTTAGCATGTATGTCCGTGTGCCTGTGTAACACATTGGGGGATGCATTTGGGTGAGCTTGGTGATCATTATCGAGGGAGAAGCATGGATCTTGGACTTCAATCTCCATGTCATGTGCAGGATCTTCCCTGCAGTTTTAGGAGAGCTGGGTTCGCCTTTCCTTCCAGTTTGGCTGAGTCGTCTCTTGTTGCCTCGCAATTACTGGGAGTGTGGCTTGAGAGCCAGTCTTGTCTCAGTCTGTTTAAGCCCTGTTGTTTACCTAAAGTCACTAGCAACTTATCTTGTCACATACTGCTTTATTAGGAACTCAAGAGATGACACTGGATTTATGGGAAGCATCAGACTATTAATTTTCAAGGAGAATCCAAGATTCATCATATTCTTTCTTTCGGCTGTGGCATAGTAAGATTAATTTGCATTCATATAAGATAAAGAAAAGCTAAATATGTATGAAGTGGAAGTTTGTGCTCACAGTACTCATTATCTCCTGGAGAGGTGGTCCTCAACTCTCTTAATGCTGCCGCCCTTTAATAGAGTTTCTCATTTTGTGGTGACCCCCAACCATAAAATTATTTTTGTGGCTATTTCATAGCTGTCATCTTGCTACTATTATTAACTGTAATGTAGAATAACCTGATATGCCACCCTGTGAAAAGGGCTGTTCAGCCCTCCATGGGGGTGGCGACCCACAGGCTGAGCTGGTGACCACTGTTCTAGGATTCATTCACTCCTGCTCTGCTGAGCTGGTGACCACTGTTCTAGACTTTCACTGATGCTCTGCTCTTTGAATGTGACGCTCTATGGGGTGAAAGAGTTCCTAGATTTTTCTCCCTTGAAAACAGCACCCACAATTAGCCCAGCATCTATTTCTTGCTTCTAAGAATTCAGTCTTATACAGACATGGAAAGCCGGGATGAAGCAACACATGTAGACATGACAAAGAGATAAAGAAAAATAGAAAAGGCTCTGGTAGGCAGAGGGGTAAATTAAAGGAGAAATGGCGGGGAGAGAAAAAAAAAAGAGGAAGAAGAGGAACAGTGAATCTCACTAGCAGCTATAAGATTACCACCATAACACTGTTTATACTCATCCTACCTCTAGAAAGTGTCTGAGATGGCCTACAAAATCAAGTTTGATCATTGTGCTTCAATATTTAGTATTTAACGATTAAAGCAATGGTCCCAAATTTTAAGAAGCGATAATAAATGTGAAATATCTATTAAGCCAAAAAAACCCACCCAACAATGGAATTTACAAACTCCAAATATCTTCATATACTTTCTGATGCTGACGCTGAAGCAAAGCTAAGAACTTTTGAAATGTTAGCCGGTCAATGGACAAGGAGCATTGCAACCAGGCATGGAACATGGGATATGGGGAAGTGGCTGGTCTCCTGAATTACCCCAGCCAGGTACCCTTGCATTGGCTGTCTTCATCCAAGGAGGGAGAGACCTCGGTAGACCCCTTTTTTGGAATTCAGTTCCTGGGTTATAAAGAAACGCATGAGAAGCCCATGTTCCAAAGGCGGGGTTACATTTCCACCACGATCTTCTACCATGTGAATGAACTAACTTAGAGGTGTTACCTATTCAAGTTTTAGATGGTTGTAGCTAATAACACCTCCAGGCAGCCAACCCAGAGATTACAGGGAAATTGCCACATTGAACCAGGTCTCTCTCAGACCCATTGCACAAAAATAGATTATTTAAACTGTTGCATACATGTGTGTGTACGCACGCATGCATGGGATTTAAAGAAACACTGTAAAATCATCTATAATAAGATTTAGTGAGAAAGAAAAACAAGGCTTCCAAGGGGAGACAGACAGGGAGGGATGAGTTAGGGAAGGGTTAACTGTAGCAAGGTGTTGATTCTCAGGTAACAATTAATTTAACGAATACATTTAATATAATTAATACATGAAAGCGCAAAGGAAACTGAGAAATACCCCTTATTGTCGCATCTCTATGGCAGTAATGGCGTCTTCTGTTTCCTCCCTTTTCCAAGTCACTTTCCTCTGAGCGGGTCCAAGGGACATGCTCCTTCCCCACTTAGACACGTCTGTCAATGCTTAAACTTGCACTCAAAACTCTCTGCCTGGCCTGCTGCTGCCCACTCTGCTGTCCACACTGTCACCATCTGCATCACTGCCCAGGCTTCCAGCTCTCTGACCTGTCCCTGCCCATGCACATCCTCCATCCACGTCCTCACTGCAGACTCTGCATTGGGTATTACCCTTGATCCAGCGAGGAAGTTTCCCAGGCGCTCCTGGGACCTGATCATTTGATTCTTTCTGATTTCCCTTCTCAAATGGCCCCAGACGCTGCATGTAAGCACTCAACTCTCAACCGCCCTGTTTTAGCTCCAGTGTGGATTCATAATGACTGGGAACAGGTTGCTCATCTGTTTAGTTATGTGTTGGTGTAGGTTGACTGTTGTAAACCTACAGGCACTAGATTGTAACTCAGTAAGAGCAAAAATTTCTCCGTCGCCATTTCTACAACTCTGGCATCCAGACGGTATCTACCATGTGTCAGGCTTTCAACAGAATGTGGGTTTAGTCACTTTATCATGAGTATATTCTTTCCAACATGCAAACTCAATAAAACATGATAAAATTATTTAAATACTGTCTACAGAATTCACCTACTGTTTATAGTATTCATGCAGTGTCTGTGGTATTCTCTGTACAGACTTAAAAATCCACATAAGAAAAAAAAATCAAGAGTAGAATTATAAAATAAACATCCAACAAAGTAAGAATATTTTCAACAATGTCTGACAATACTGGTTAAATATATTCTGACTAAGAAAGGAGAACATTATTCCCTCCAAAGAAAGTACGTGCCAATTAGAGAAAGAAAAGAATATAAGCATCATAGACACAGGAAGCAACTGACCTTTCTTCTGTTCATGAAGGAAGGGCAAACAATGAAGGGAGCTCATGTATGTTATGCACACATGTAAAGGGAGCTCATGTATGTTGTGCACATGTGTAGAGGGTGCTCATGTATGTTGTGCACATGTGTAGAGGGTGTACATGTATGTTGTGCACATGTGTAGAGGGTGCACATGTATGTTGTGCACATGTGTAGAGAGTGCTCATGTATGTTGTACACATGTGTAGAGGGTGCACATGTATGTTGTGCACACGTGTAGAAGGAGCTCATGTATGTTGTACACAGGTACAGAGGGTGCTCAAGGCACTTCTGGAAGGAATTCAGAGCTTTTACTAAAGCCTTCGAAGTGTCCATGCATTTTATCCCTGTGGGTTTTTTAATAAAAATCAGATTTAAGAAAAAGATTCATGGACTGCACTATTTACTGGCATCATTTACAAATCACCAAGAACACAGGTTCTCAACCACATGGCAGTATAGGTGATATAACTAAAACACAGCGGCTCTTTAAAACTACGCTCATGAAAATGTCATGGATATTTATGAAATCATGCATGAAAGCCATGGATATTTATGTTGTCCTGATCATACTATGACTTCCTGTTTCATAATGCACATTTTCTTGGTAACTGTATCATTTTTCTGTGTGTATATTTTATGCATATCCATGCAATAACAACTGAAATAATGCATAATTAGTTCTCATTTGTGGCTGGAAAGACTGATCAATTTTATTTGGAATAATATTTTTGTGTGGCTTATATGGTGTTAGAAGCTCTTATTATTTTATGTTAATTAAAAAGAAGACAAATTATATAAAAGCCAATGGCATCTCAATTTTAGAAAATTAGGTTTCTTCAGTTATGAGGTAAAATAAAAAACTGGGGTAAAATATGGAGTATTTTCACATAACACACTGTATTTGATTTATTTGGGCTCTTTTTTTTTCTTATTTGATTATCAATGCCCAAGTCCAAGCATTCGTGGTTTTAAACCACACTGTCTTCTAAACCATACGCCGCACAGCTGATTAAAAAGCCACATCACAAACAGTATGAGAAAGAACTTTATTCAAAGATGATCTAAATTTAGTTCCATTTCTGAAGCCCACTAGTTCATGCATTCATTCAATAGACATTTACATAACCACACAATGTCCAGGCAGATCTGTGTACATTCAACATGTACCTTTTGTATATGTATAGATATAAATATATGGCTGTGAATACCATAAATTAGTCTGCTTGCTGCAGGGACTGAAATTGTTTCATAGGGTGACTTTGTACTGTGAGTTAAACAGAGTTATGGGATGCCCACTTGGGGAGAATGCTTGATTAAACCCTGAAGTAGTTTTCTGGAATGTTCTTACAAATCCCCACATACTGAGTAGCATAAAATAACATTTCGCTATCAGCCCTGAGGGACGGAGGTCTGGAGTCATGGTGTTTGTAAAAGATAGAAGGGAAATACTATTTCTGAAGTTTCCCTTACTTTGCCACTACCTCCACAGATGGGGATTGTTTTAGGGTTTCTGTTGCTGTGATGAGACACTATGTTCAAAGGAACTCAGGGAGAAAAGGGTTTATTTGACTTACACTTTCACAGCATGTTCATCACCAAAGGAAGTCAGGACAGGAACTCACACACGGCAGGACCCTGGAGGCAGGAGCTGATGCAGAGGCCGTGGAGGGGTGCTGCTTACTGGTTTGCTCCCCATGGCTTGCTCAGCCTCCTTTCCTACAGAACCCAGGACCACAACCTCGGGGATGGACCAACCCACAATGGACTGGGCCTCCCCCAATCAATCACTCATTAAGAAATACCCATGGGGCTGGAGAGATGGCTCAGTGGTTAAGAGCACCGACTGCTCTTCTGAAGGTCCTGAGTTCAAATCCTAGAAATCACATGGTGGCTCACAACCATCCATAATGAGATCTGACTCCCTCTTCTGGAGTGTCTGAAGACAGCAACAGTGTACTTACATTTAATAAATAAATACATCTTTAAAAAAAAAAGAAATGCCCTACAGCTGGATCTCATGGAGGCATCTTCTCAGTTGAGGCTCCCTCCTCTCAGATGACTTCAGTTTGTGTCCAGTTGACAGAAAACCACCCAGCACAATGATGACATGAGACACATTCTAACAGACACAAGTGAAGCACAGAAAATTTTTAGAATCTGAATTAAAAACTTGGATTCCACTAAGGAAAACCTAAAAGAAATCGGTTAGATCCTAGATGTGTGCAATATATCAAAATTAAACCAAGATGAGATCAATAATTTAAACAGGTCTGTGACAAGCAACATATTTGATGAGGTAATTAAAAAAAAATCTTCCAACTAAACAAATTCTGGGGGC
Organism: Apodemus agrarius; assembly: GCA_964023405.1. Taxonomy (NCBI): domain Eukaryota; kingdom Metazoa; phylum Chordata; class Mammalia; order Rodentia; family Muridae; genus Apodemus; species Apodemus agrarius. The sequence continues at coordinate 17,705,568 of OZ030023.1, read as the reverse complement.
TGAGGTCCCTCGGCTGCCTTCTCCCTTCTGCTGCTGTTCTACCCCAGCCTGTGTCTTCTAGCTTTGACTTGCTTCCAGGAGTATGAAGGAGAAGGAAAGCAACCTACTAGATGGCTCAAATTTCATTTCTGCACAGCCCAGCCTTTCCTTTAGCTGGCTCAGGAACTCAGGCAGTACTGGGGACACCCAAGCTTGCAGCTGCTGCACAGCAGCCTGCCACACTCCCCCAAGGCAACACACACACACACACACACACACACAGACACAGACACACATACAGACACACACACAGAGACATACACAGAGACACAGACACAGATACACACAGACACACACAGACACACACACACACACAGTCAACAACACACACAGACACACACACAGATACAGACAGACACACAGAGAGACACACACAGACACACACACACACAGGCACAGACACAAGCGCACACAGACACAGATACAGACACACACTGACACACAACACACACACACACACACACACACACACACACACTTCCCTTTGGATTGAGCCGAGCCTTGGTAAGGCTGCCAAGAACTGCAGTACAAAGTGTGGACACTGAGCCTGACTAGCCAGGAGGAAAGTCCGGGAACGGGAACTCAGCGTTCTGGAAGGACTTTAAGGTTAGACAAACAAAAGCTGGAAACGAGCCACAAACAGACCGCGAAGAACTAGTCTAGTTCAGGCAAATGTAATTTGCCAGAATAATGCATAGAGTTCTTTGGGACAAGCCAAAACAGGAGCGGGTTCTCACTACGGGCTTTATAGTTTACTGCTAGGCACTCTCGGTCACACGCGATGGCCAGCCCATCAGGGATTGAGTGTGGAGTAGAAACCACAGCAGCTAGGATAACAGGCTGCAGACAGCAGGCAGCAAGGAAGGGAGGCTAACAGGCAGATGCCCACTCTGCCATCCTCAAAGCCCTCAAAGTTATCCTCATCTGCCTGAGGATAAGACGTGCTGAACCTCTCTCTAGCTACAGAGAGAGAGAGAGAGAGAGAGAGAGAGAGAGAGAGAGAGAGAGAGAGAGCCTGGACTGAAGGAAAGGCAATTGCCTGGGAGAAATTGGGAATCGTGACTGGGATACAAAACACTGGCTTATGCCAGTCACACACTGTAACAGCAAAGCTAAAATTCACATATCCGATCGGTGAGTGGCTGGAGAGATGGCTCAGGGCTCTTCTGGAGGACTGGATGGAGTTTAGTTCCAACACCCACATCAGGTGGTTCACAACCGCCTGCAACTATAGTTGCAAGGGATCTGAGGCTTTCCTCTGGTCTCTGTGAGCACCTGCAAACACGTGGGTCACACACACACACACACACACACACACACACACACGCACGCACACACACACACAATCTTAAAATGATAATAATAGTTGGTAGGGCCCTCAAACCAGTTTGTGTTCCCCGAAAAATGTCTCACTCGCTCTGATCTGACAGGTGAGTTATACGAATCTGTCGGCAAATACAGTTCACAACCTTTTAAAATGAGGGTTCAACCTCCCCTCTAGCCCACCACCTACCAGAGGCGGTGGAAAAGGAAGGTTATTAGGATACAGGGGACGTGGAGAAATAGTTCTTTGGAGCAATTCCAATCTTCGTTGTTCTCAGTCCAGTCCAGTAGCAAACACAAACCAGCAGGGCAGTCCAGTCCACTCAGCAGACACCACACACGAATCAGCAAGGGCGGTTCAATCCAGAAGAGACTGCCAGGCTCGCCAGTTGGCCAGAGTCTGTGGAAGCAGCAAGCAGCAAGCAGCCGCAGGGACCTCATGAGAAGTTCTTTGGTGAGTTTCTCTCTAGGAAGTCCCCGCAAGGAAGCTCAGCAAGACGTGTAAGGCAAACCGGTGCATGCATGTCACCATCGAAGACTAGCAAGGTCGAGCAAACCAATGCTGAAGCTCCCACAGTCTGTGGGGTCACCTTTATATTCTTTCTGAACGTCATGCATCCTTTTACGTGTTTGCTATAGCAAAACATCCTTTCCCCCTGTGTCTGCTTCAGCGAAATATCATTATAACCCGAGTCTCCAAGAAGCCCAAAATTTCCACTTTACAAAATCTACATGACAGAACACAGGAGAGGCCTCCGCCATATTTACCCCCAATCCATTTCCTTAAAGACTGAAAGAATTGTTTTATGTAAGTCATTTTTAAATAAATTACGGTAAAACTTAGAATGTAATAAACCAGACATGACATTTAACAGGATTTGAGAACATGTGTAGTATATTATAACTTGGGAGGAAAAAAGGCAAATGCAACGTGAATAGATGGAAAGACCATTTAAAAAGGAAAAGAATAGTGAAAGAACTGAAGGTCAGTGCGCTCTAAAGGGCAGAACGCTGGTAAATGATGCTCATTTTTCCAAACAAATAAAGGTCAGAGAGTGTGGTACCTCCTCTGCTCAGAGAAGGACCCACGGCGCACCACACCTTTCTCTAATCCCCCTCTGAACTCGCCAACACACCAAAGACACATTCAGTTCTCTTCGAAGACCACCCCCTATGCTGTAATCTGTCCCAACTTACGTTTGTCTGTAGAGAGAAATGCTTAGACTTGACCGCCATCATGAAACTTGCTTGGAGGTTTAATTCTCAAACTCATGAATCAATAAATAGTAGATTCACAGATTTTCCATCAAGGCTTCTGAGAGAGGTGGCTGTTGTGTGCCCTGGGAATGCGTCTGATATACTTTGTCTAACCAAGGCTTCCCAGAGTCTCTGTCGCTTGTCCAACGGGACCATCATTTCTCTCTGTAACTGTCTCTGCCCACTCCCGGGTCTTGAAGCTTCTGTTACATTATCCCGCGACTGTGAAGGAAGGAGTCCAGTGTTTGTTTCTTTATGAGACATCAGAGTAGGTGTGTGTTTGTGTGTGTGTGTGTGTGTGTGTGTGTGTGTGTGTGTAAAAATACGTGCTGGAGACTGGTCAATGGAACAGAGGAAGGAGAAAACACATCATCGCATGGTCTGAACTATGAAGATGCACTTAGGTGAGTCTGCACTCTAGCTGAGGGGACCTTCAGAGTAATCTCAAGTCATTGTAATGATGGCCTTAGGACTGGAGTTTCTGTCATTCCAGGGTTCTTCTCTGCTTGTGTCATTAATGTTCTTTAAAAAATGGTTCAGTGGCTTTCAGACTTTGAGCTCTGGCCATTAGACATTGTGTCATTATTCTGACTTACATCCTGTCTTTGAGAGAGAGAGAGAGAGAGAGAGAGAGAGAGAGAGAGAGGATAGATCTAGATAGATGATAGAGAGATAGCTAGATGATAGGTAGATAGATGATAGAGAGATAATAGACGATAGATGATAGATGATAGAGAAATGATAGATAGATAGATAGATGACAGAGGGAATAAGAATAGGAAACAACACTACACGCTGCTGAAAAGCTTCTCTAAAATTTGTGCTGCAGTTCTAATGCTCGTCAACCATATATATGAACATTACACATGTGTGTACTTTCTTCTATGTAATTGGAAAATGTTATATTTTAAATCTGTATATAACTTGGTGATACAGGCTCTGGTGTGAAAAGAATGATATAAGACAAACACCAACTCTTCCAACAAAGAACCCATCTTTGCAACAAGCTGACGGAGGTCATCCTAGCCACACCTGAACCCTCTCAGCACATACTCTTTCACTTAGACTACGTTTAACGAGACAGGGTTCTTGTAGGGTAGTTCGAAATTTCCCTGAATGCATCAGCCAGTCCACTCTGAGTCCTGTCCTTCTGTGCCCCTCCCCCCTTGAGCGAGTTGAATTGTGTCTTCCTGTGATACCTCTTATGGCAATGACTGACTTCTCGCTGGTGTACCTCAGGAGCTGCAAGGCCTTCTGGGAGAAGACTCACTAGCTGGTTCTGCATCACCATCAGGTAGCTCACTCATCAGTACCATGCCCAGGGGCGGTGGGAATCCTTAACCCTGTCCCCACCTGTCTTTTAGGCTGACTAATTACTTAAAAACAATTGTAGGTGGAAATCAGGTATATGTTCAGCATTAAAAAAAAAAATAAAATGTTTGAGTCAGTTTCTTAGGTTGATTGATCCTCTCACCTTGTCCTAATTACAAAATACTGGAACAAGCAAACATGGAGGTTAATAGGACACAATAATGTAAGAACCATCTTCGGGGCCAGGTCAGCTTCTAAGCCCAGCAAGTCCTGAATAGTCTGGTCTAAATGGAATTTGTGCATGGCCAGCACCTAGTGGTCCCCTCTGCTTGTTTTATGTCTCTCTACCCTGGGCTCTTATTACGACAATAACTCCATCCATAGCATCTCTTTATTTACCATCAGAAGAGTTTTAGCTCAGATACTCAGAGTGGGGAAGCTAGTGTCACAGCACGGAGCAGGGTTGGGCATGGTCGTTGGATCACGAATTTTGTGAGTTTCGGACCCACTGGGGCTGTCCCGTGACACCCTGTCTCAAAACCAGACCAAACTAATAATAAAAGATGGGAGCCACCGGTTGGCAGAACGACCCTTCCCAGCCTTGTTTGTTTCTTGCTTCGTTCTCTGAGCTTTGTTTCCATTTCAGCCACTTTGCTTCTAAAGAAGAGTAGGTGCTCTTAAATAGGGGTGTCTGTTTGTGTCTTTCGCCAGCGTTTTAAAGCTGCAGGGAAGCATAAGTAAAATTGTAATGCTCTTTCAGAAAAGTCACCTCAAATTCATATGTATACCTGTCAAAAAAGATTGTGAATTAAGCTGCAGAGTTGTGAATACAAATGTGATCTTTTTTTTTTAAATGCGCCTTCCCTGAGCTGAGGCACACCTCCTTTCATCTGTGCCTACTGTTTCCGCTGCATCTTCTTCCCAAATATCCAAAGTGAGAAGCGTTGTCCCTGCTCAGGCCAGTTTTACCCACAAAGCGTTTCAAGAGTTTCAAGACTGGGCTAAGGCAGCACTCGGGAGGCAGAGGCAGGTGAACCTCTGTGTTCAAGGCCAGCCTGCTCTACACAGTGAATGCCAGGATAGCCCAGGTCATACAGAGAAACCCTGTCTCAAAAAAAAAAATGAAAAAGAAAAGAAAACAAGAGAGAAAAAAAGAAGGAAGGAAAGAAGGGAGGGAGGAAGGAAGGAAAGAAGGAAAAAGAAAGAAAGAAAGAAAGAAAGAAGGAAGGAAAGAAAGAAGGAAGGAAGGAAAGAAGGAAAGAAAGAAAGAAGGAAAGAAGGAAAGAAGGAAAGAAAGAAAGAAAGAAAGAAAGAAAGAAAGGAAGGAAGGAAGGAAGGAAGAAAGAAAGAAGGAAGGAAAGAAAGAAGGAAAGAGGAAGGCATGTTTGAGGCAGGATGTGGCACCCCACTTAGGAAGATAAAGCACAGTAAGAGGGTCTTTGTGCATGGCTGCAGGTGCCATCTGTGGTACTGCAGTACTCATTAGACTCCAAGGCACACACCAGAAACCCTCATTTCTTGTACATCCACTTTGCGAATGGCGGACCTAGCATAGCATCCCATGGCCAGATGTGTGCCTGGAGTGGGCGGGAGCTCCAGGCGGGAGGAGATTGCCCACAAAGACTTATTTTAGCTCTAGTCATAGATTTTAGAAACACACATGCTGCTATAGATATTACAAATACCTCATGCTCACTTCCTTAGGAAAACATGCCGGTGTATGTCCACAACTGTTTTCTTTCTAAAGGAGCTATAAACACCCAGGCTCAGTGTTTGAATCTGGACGGCTAATTAAAATTTTAAAAAGGAACAGCTTATCTTCAGTTTCTATTTTAGGAAACTGTTCAAATATAGACTGATGGCTTAACCAAAGACAGCTGTTTCATTTCACATGCAAAAGCATCATTCAAGAAGAGGCATTTTGTTTTTTTTTTTTTTAAATGGCTTGTGCTGTAATTCTTTCCAATAAAGTTGGGGATTTTTTTTTCCCACAGTTCCACTGAAAGGATTTGTAGATGCATTTGGGTCTTAGGTGAAATTTATTATTTCCTTTCTCAGATATAAACTAAATGTCAGGCTAGATTTTTCTAAATAAAACTACTACCCTTTGTTGTAAGGGTATAATAATTAAAGACTGAGAATGTATTTAACAAATCTTCCTGGGGTGGGGAGGGAATCTTTGCTAACTTTAAAAAGGATTAGCCATAACTATACTCAAAAAAAAAAAAAAAAGAAAAGAAAAGAAAGAAAGAATGAATGAAAAAGAAAAAAGAGAAGGAAAGAAAAGAAAAAAGAAAAAGAAAAGGAAATCTAGAATGGCTTTCATATAAGGACATGGAATACAGCAAAACTCTCAAACCAATTGCTGGGGAGAATCATCATTTTTTAAGTATAAAAATCTCGAGCAGGTTGAACTCTGGATGAAAAGCCCCCTCGTGCTCCCCACGCAGTCCTCTCTGGCTAAATCTCAAATACTAAATATTTTAGAGATTTTTTTTCTTAAATAAAATAATTCAAAACAACCATGTCTTTGAGCCAGGCCATACTCTGGGCTCTGGATTTACATGTGAGGGAGGTGAAGACGGTGGTAGGTAGCAAGCTGAGTTCTTGACTCTTGTTATTGGAGAAGGAAGCAGTGGGCTTCTCAGGAGGTTCTCATCAGCGCCCGTTTTCTGTACCCGGCGTACTCTCCGGTTTATATTCAGGCCTTTCGGTGTACTGTGTGCATTACCAAACGTGGCTTCCTCCCAAGTTCGGCCAACCCTCAGCTTCTTTGTCTTAAGCTGCTACCAACCTGCCTGAGAGCAGGCCCTGGCTTTATCCTCTACCTACGGCCCAATCGATGTGCAAGTAACCTTGAGTGTATTTCCAAAATACGCCTAGGATAAAGCTGGTCACTCTCCGAAGACACAACTGTTCTCTTTAGTTGTTTTTGGTAGTCCAGTTGTCAAAATAGTTTTTTAAAGATAAAATGCAAAAGCCTGAGCCACTCCTTCTGCAGGCTGGGATTTAAAAGCCTGTTTATCTACTCACAATGAGACTCTAGATCCTTAACACGACCTCCATCGCCCTGCGGTATCTGAGCCCTGCTGCCCACCAGTACTAGTTCTTTCTCTTCTTCTCTCTGCTTTCTGTTTTCAGGGCATCTTGTCCCCTGTGTCCTTCCCTGCCGTCAAGCTCATCTTGACCCCAGGACCTTTGCTTTCTTCTCTGGCCCTGGAGAGACTCTCCTGGCTACATCCGACATCTACAGCAAGTCAGCTCACATGCAAAGCAAGGCTCCGCTAACCTGCTTCTCACTGTTGTTTGAGACAGGGTCTTTCTTTGTAGCCCTGGATGGCTAGGAAGTTCCTATATAGGCAAGGATGACCTAGAACTTCTAAAGATCTACCTGCCTCTGCTTCCTTAGACGTGTAGCATCATGTCTGGAAAACTCTGCCAGTTTGAACAGGACTTTTCATTGTGTTTCTCACTCTAGGGCATCTATAAACTTCTCTTTGTACAGTCATATGCTCACCTGTTTGTTCAACGGTTTTCATGATCTGCAAAAAAGAGGACAATATCCATTCCCCCCAACCCCAGTTGGCTCCTAAAGCGCATGGTATGTTACCTGGCATATAGTGGGTGTTTTTGTAACAGCGAATGAATCTCTAAGCAACTGAATGAATGGGGAAGTGCAAGGGAGTTGGATAGAAACGTCAAGCTGTAGGAGACACGTGAATGGGAACAGAGTCAAAAAGCTGTGCAAAGGCAAAATGCAGAACTCGCTGAAAGGAAGCGACTGGTGTACAGTTGGTTCCGTCCTTTAAGAGGCACCAAGACGTTGGGAACGTTCTTCTTCAACTTCTGGAACATTCCATGCTTTCGTGTGTTAATGAGAATCCTATTTGTATGTGAAAATACTTTGTACCAAAACAACTCGACTGCCGGGTATCCTTATGGTCAAGGTCAGAACGCCTGTGGACGTGCAGCTGAGGCTTAAAGTTCAGATTTCAATGCTTTGCCTCTAAGTGAGCACTTTGCCACTGAGCTCCGCCAGTAGCTTACAACTTGCTGTGGTTTTTCCCTACAGAAGTAAGTGATCCAGGTGAAGGGTGGGAAAATGTTTTCAGAAGGGAGTTTGGAGATTAAAAATAGCGTCTGTAAACAAGGTGGGGTTTCACCACTTGTTCAGTGTCTCTGAGTCCATTGCTTTCCCGTGGAGGAGTCAAAGGCTGGTGACAGCTGCCTATCTCCAGGGCTTTTTGCAGGGATGCCATACAAGGATGAAACAGGTATATCTAGTTAGTAAATGTTTCTTGCCCTGTGTTTTCTAAATCCCCTCATTTGAGCGCAAAACTAATCATACACATTTGTTGATGGCAAACATCTCATCTCTTCGTGTAATGAGCAAATACTGAGAAATGAATGTCCAGAAGGAGCTACCCTGGCCACACAGATGTTCCCTTTAAGCCTCATCAGCTCTTGTCTTTATGGCAGGGATTAAAACTGTCCGGCATCCAGGTGCACCCCGGGAGTCCCCTCTAGGAGCAGCCTTTCAATCCTGTCTTCCACCTCAGTAGCTGAGAAGTTACACAAGGAGGGGAGGAGGCAGGTGCAGGTGCAAAGGGCTCCCCGGCAGTGTGGAGTTTCCCTTGGCAAAGTGCATCAACCGGCTTTGAGTCACATTTCTGGGCAACAGAAACTGACATTGTTTCCCAGAGGACAGGCTTGTCACCTAAACCATTTTGAAATCCCTTCAAAATGTCTCAGATCCGTGTGAACGCTTTCAGGCAACACTTCACGGGGGCTGCTCAATGTTATACATTTAAAAATAAAATAAAATAAAATAAAATAAAACAGAATTCACAAAGGCAGAGCTTGAGAAGGCTCTGACATAGGGTTTGAGGTCATAGGCTTTAGAATCAAGGAATTCTGAGTTCATGTCTTCAGAGCTAAAGGGCTTGGTGAGTGTGTCTGATTCTGTCTGCTGCAATAACAAATCGTCACGGATTTCTCAGCCTAAAAGAATACAAAGTTGTTGCCTTGTATGTTAGGAAGGCTGAAGTCTCAACTCAACCTTCAGGGATACAGTCTTTCTTCGTGGCTTGAGAGGGAACTGGAGAAGGGGGGAAAACCCCATATCGCTTGGTTTGTGGCTCTTCCTGCCATTTTGAGAGCCTGCAGCTTAATGTCTTTAACGTCTGACCTTCTGCCTCTGTCTTCTAAAAGGCTTGCCATTGGGTGGTCCACCTCCAGTAATAGGGTGAACCTCTGCACCTCAAGATTCTCAGCTCACACCTGTAGACTCTCAGTGGGTGATGTGATGGCACACATTACGTCATCAGACACCCAGCAGCTCACGTTCAGAAAAATCCTGTTGCTGTGCATGACTGTTATGGGTGTGTCACCAATCACCTTCTTACTGGATTGTTAGAAGAACAGCTGGGATTTTACCATCTTCCTGCTGAAAGTCTTCCACCTAACCTGCTCCTCTCCTGAGCTCTCTGTATCTCCATTGCGGTAGTCAGGTAGTAAGGGTGACAGCTGACCCTGGGCTCTCTGGCTTGCACACGTACTGGAATTTTGGCTTGCTTGTTCTTGTGTTGGTCTTGTGCAGGCAGTGAAAGTCACTGTGAATTCACAAGTGCGAGTGCAGTGCGTCCAGAGGAGACGTCCACAGACACTCCCTGTAACGTTGGCTCTTAGAATCTTTCTGCTCCCTCCTCTGCAATGTTTCCTGACCTCTGTGTGGAGGAGGTGTGAGAAAGATGTCTCCTGTAGGGATGAGCACTCCACAGTTACTTAATCTCTGAGCTCTGGCCAGCTGCATTCTGTATTCATTGCCATTCATTACAAAATACAGCTTCTCTGTTCAGAGTTGGGAACTGCACCAGTAATCTGTCGGCTCTGGGAGTTAGACCAAAGTTTTATCTTTTTAACACAATAGATGTATGTGCCACATTTCTTATATAGTCATACTAAGTTATATTAAACTTTGGAGTATAGGACTAGGCTGGGTATCATTTGGGAGCCATCAATAAATAGGACATAATAGAAAGTCAGGCATATATATATATATAAATCAGCTCACAGGAGAGCGAGGCACAAGCAGCTTTGGTGAGTGATAATAATTGAGTTATATAAGTTTCTTGTCACCGTGCCTGGCACATAACAAAATTTCAATAAATCACTGTTTCCATAGCAGCAACAACCCTTCCCTCATTGGTTAGAAAAATGGACTGGCACAAAGATGAATTGCTGTAGTTGTGAGTCCGCAGCCAGGGACATCAGAGTGTGGGGTTTCCTCCTCCCCGTGGGGAGGCGGCTGGAGCATGCCTCTGATGGAATGGTCTCTGAGTTAGGAAGAGACCTTCTCCACAGGAGCTTGTGCAGAGAAAGTCACCCACAGAACGAGTCCCCCCTCATTCTCTGACCCCTCAGACCTCTTAGCTCTCCCTTCATGGTAGGTCCAGAGTCCAATGAGTCTTAACTTTTTTTTTTTTTTTTTGTCTAGGGAACTTGGAGATCTCCTAATCTCCTTGCTCCTCCCTCCTGGCTAAGAAGCAACAGCTCATTAAAAAAAAAAAAAAATCATAAAAGAAACCATCTCGTTCCTCTGCTCCAGTGTCTCCAGAGACCAGTCACCTCATCTGGAATGGGCAAATCCAGGACGGGAGTTTTTGAGAATACTGTCTTCCACCACCTTCTCTTCCCACCCTGGGCTCCTCCCAGCACTGTGTTCCAACCACACTGGCCCCAGCTACAGGCGCCTGTGCCTGGCGCCAGGCCTCTGTTCTTCCTGCTTTACCAGCCTGCAGTGCTCTTGATGGGATGGCAGTCCAGCTCACTTCCTTCCCCGAGTCAGGTCTGCACAGGTCAGCATACTGTGTGGGTTGGTCTTAGGTCAGCTTGACGCAGGCTGGAGTTATCTGAAGGGCGGGAACCTTACTTGAGAAAAATGTCACCGTAAGAGCTAGCTATAGGGCATTGTCTTAAGTAATGATTGGTGGTGGGGAGGACCAGCCAGACCGCTGTAGGCGGGGTCATTCCTGGGGTCCTGGTTTTGGGTTCTATAAGAAAGCAGGTTGAGCAAGCCAGAGGGAGCCGGCCAGTAAGAAGCGTCCCTCCATGGACTCTATGTCAGCATCAGCCCCTGCCCTCCAGGTTCCTGCCCTGTGTGCGTTCTGGTCCCCTCTTCATTCAGTGATGAACAGGGCTGTGGAAGTGTAAGCCACATGAACCTTTTGCCCCCTCCGTTTCTCTGCTCTTGGTATATCATCAGCGCAGAATTAACCCAAAGACTATACTCTTCCTCCTTAGCGTCTACAAACCCCAGTTTGTAGAATTCCCCGACCCTTATGTGCTCACGGAACTCTGGTGCATATTTATCCACAGTGGATATTTCTTTCAGATGATAGGAAGATTATGTGCAAAAATGTCTCATTCCTTTCTCCTAGTAAGACACAGACTTTATTAGGGTAAGACAATGATTTTATTTCTATTTTGGTCATTTAATTTAATTTTTAGACAGGGTATTCCTGTGTTAATTCAGTCTGCCCTGCAGTGTGCTCTCCTGCCTCAACCCTCTCAGACAGATGGGGTTACAGGTGTGTGATTTTCTTGACTACATGTGAAATAACATAAACTATATATAACATAAAAATCCATTCTGGTTTCTTGGAGGACCAGAAAGTACAGTAGAGATTTGATTCGATTCATAAAGAGGAATCTCTAGGTCAGATGAAAGTAACATTTAGCATAGAAGAGCTGTGCTGAGTCTTGTGGGTAGCAAAAAGAATAAATTAAAACTTATAATGAAGACAGCGTCGTTCTGATTATGCTGAGTGATTCCTAAGTAGCTCTCAAAACAGAAGGTCAGCTCATTTCTCGCAGGCATTAAGTACTCAAAGCACCTCCATTAACCTTTGCCTCCTGCTTTTGGGTAGCCGTTGTTGTCAGTATCTACACAAGATAGGGAGCTACCATCTGCCCCTATTACTGTTTACATTGTAGTTCCCAGCAGAAATTACATCTAGCACTCTTACGCAGTTTGAGAATCAGGGTTTCCGGCTGAGCCGTGTCAGTATTCTGTCAGCAAACTTTAGCTCTAGAGTCAGAAATCCTCCAAAGTGTTTTCTCTCGCCACACCCTCACCCAGATAGGCAAAGGGCACACAGACCTAGGCTGCCAGGGTCTGGTCTGGCCCACACTTTAAAACTTCTGTACTAATTGAAACTCTGCTGAGCTTGGCAGGACTCCTTGTTTCAATTGTCAGCGAAGATTTGGAGCCTTTTCTCGCTCCTGGTTTCAGCTTCTGGAAGGGAGAGCCAGTTTGTTAAGGCACAGTGCCGTCTGGGATGTAGAGGGGCAAGCCTGTAGCAACCTCTCTCTAAACACAGCTTTGAAATGCATTCCAGCCTCCCAAGCCAGATATCTGGCAACGCAACTGTTAATGTTCTGTGGTTTTTCCCTCCCTGGGATCCATGTGACGTCACCAGTGTAATTTGAGTCCCGGAGCTTTGTTCACACTTTAAATAGCAGTCCTGGGACGATTTTTACAACAGACTCCCTGGAAGTGCCCAAGCCCAGCTGTGGAAGACCCACATCGATGAAAGCAAAGTCAAGCCACCAAGCCGCCAGCATGTCCTCGTCTCTTCGGGTAAGCCCGTCCATCCACGGCTACCACTTCGACACAGCTGCTCGCAAGAAAGCCGTGGGCAACATCTTTGAAAACATAGACCAGGAATCCCTGCAGAGGCTCTTCAGGAACTCCGGAGACAAGAAAGCAGAGGAGCGGGCCAAGATCATTTTTGCCATCGACCAAGATCTGGAGGAGAAGACTCGAGCCCTCATGGCCCTGAAGAAGAGGACCAAAGACAAGCTCCTCCAGTTTCTCAAACTGCGGAAATATTCCATCAAGGTGCACTGAGCGCAGCAGGCTGGGTAAGGAGCTTATCCACCAGTGGACCTTTAACGACCCAGTGAGCCTGCCCGCCCTGGCAGGGGCCGTGTCCCGCGCAAAGGCTTGAGAGCTTCTTCCGACGGGACCCCAAGGATGGAACGGGACATAACTCATCAGCTACACAGACTTCCAACTCCTTGCAGCCCTGAGCTGTCCCACCCGGGAGCCAAGTGCCTTCAGCAGGCGTTGAGAACTCTCGCAGCAGGAAAGGACGGACATAGCCCGAGAGGACAGAGGCACTGACCAGAACGTGGCATTTGTGGGGACTGAGTGCACGCACCCAGGGCCATCGGCAAGGCCCTAAGACTAAACTCAAACCTAACTTGGGTTTTGTTCTTATTCTTGTTTGGTTTGTTACTTTGTTTTCTTTCTTTTCTTTTTTTTTTTTATTTTTTGAAAATATCGAAGTGGGTAGAGAGAGGGAGGAAAGAGAAGAAATATAAGAAGCATTCGTGGTTTACTGACGTTTTGGTTTTTTTAAAAACTGAGTGTTTTAAGATGTGGCTAACCTCCGTGCTGTTTATTGGTCAAGATTTTTAGAGATCAGTGATTGATTGCTTGCATTTAATACAATGCCTAAGACAGTGCACCCTCTGGTGTTAAAGTCAAAGTACTGGACGCCTTGCTCAGCCCAGTAAAAGCCCACTCCTTGGCTTTGTTTCCAGAGGATTTGTACACATTTCAAAATGGTTTGCACAAAGTTGAAATAATGGGGCCCTTCATAAATCTGAAGGAGTGCGAACAAGTTTTCTAATTTTTTTTTTTTTACTCTCTGACTAATGCTAAAATATAATCGAATTAAATGTCGTACAGACACTGTAGCCAGCATTAGGAAATGAATTTGGGAGATTTTAGAAGGATGCTGTGGGTTTTTTAAAAATAATTTATTATACATTGTAAGTGATACATAGCTCTAATAAATTATTATCAACTTAGCTTCTCTCGCTCTGTGATGATCGGTCCCAAAGGAAAAATATAGTATGGTAAATTTTGATCATTGTAAACTTTTCTAGGCGTTGACTCTAAATCTTTCAGGACAGCTTTATGCTGATTGCCAAACTTTTCCAAAACAAATGATTGCACCAAGTGTCTAAAAAACTTTCTTCCCCCCCTCCCCTTTTAAACTTCATGGCATGAATATAGTTGTCCACAGAGTAATTTGGCAATATTACTTTTATATATCCATAATCTATCTTCATGTTTGTGAAACGTTCCCTCTGTCACTACAGCAGACACATACCCATTTGTTTCTCCCTAAGTGGTATGTTTTGAAGTTGGAGTGAATTATGACAAAATTTCTGTGGGTTATTATAACGTTACTATCTCTTTCCTTATCCCAGCATCTTTTATAATAAAGCGTTTCTAAAGAGGCGTGAGACAATGCCCACTGTGCTTTCTTAACAGAAAGGCAAAAACAGAAAAAAAATTCCAGAAATTCAGCAAACCTACCAATTTTTTTTAAATGCTGAATACACTATATCAAAACAAATGAGCTATCTGAAACCTTTCAGGAGGGTTAGAATCCAGAATTTTTATTTTATTTTTCAAGTTGATGAAGTTATTAACTTTACATCCACATCCCACCTTACTATTCTCCTCTTCTCCAAGCCCCTCCCCCACACTCTCTTCTCACTAAAAGGGAAAAAGCCAGAATTTTTAAATACAAAAATTATAAAAAGAAAAGAAGGTGGCTTAAAAACTATATTTAGTTATTAATTATTAAGTTGTTGAAGGTTATTAAAAATTAATCCATGGGACCCTTATGTAGGCTTGTAGGTCAGTGTTAGATCACTGACCAGCATGCACAAGACCCTGAGTTTCAAATCCTGGAAATAAAAAAGGGGGGGATTATTTTAGAAGTGTGTGTGTGTGGTGTGTCTGTTGTATGTGCAATATGTGAGTATATGTGTGCATGTGTGTGAGTGTGTGTGATGTATGTATGTATAATGCATGTGTGAGTATGTGTGAATGTGTGCATGTGTTTGAGTGTGTGTAATGTGTGTATGTGTGATGTGTGTGAGTACATGTGTGTGTGCATATGTGTGTCGTGTGTGAGTATGTGCAATGCATATACCAGTGTGTGCATATGTGTGTGTCTCTGATGTATATATGTGTGTATGTTGTGATGTTTGTGTGTGTGATGTGTATATGAGTGTGTGAGTGTGTGAGTGTGAGTGTGTGTGTGTGTGAGAGAGAGAGAGAGAGAGAGAGAGAGAGAGAGAGAGAGAGAGAGAGAGATGCAATGCCCATATACATGTACATGTATATTATCTGGGAGGATTATTTATAATCTTCATCAGATTTTCAGAGAAAACCACGATATCAAAAGAAGTTAAGACCCACAGAGGCCGACTTCGGAGGGGATAGTCACTTGACCAGAATATGCTCATGAGGGTAGAGGCTGTGGAGAAGTCCTCTGTTCTGTTCTCCTGGCTCTCAGTCTGATGCACACCGAGCTAGCTGACTGCTGTCTGTGTGTGCTCAGAATAAAGTATTCTAGTCCTTATGGAAACCCTCATGGGGAAGCTTTAAGTTGTGCTTCATTCAAAGACAGAGCTAGGCATGGCCGCCTATGCTTGAGATCCTACCCCTCAGGAGGACTAGGCAGGAGGACTGTGAACTTGAGGCCAGCCACCGTCACTCGGTACAATCATGTCTTAAAGATCAACTAGTCCATTCCATCCTCTGTGCATCCCCATGAAGGAAGCGCATCTCGGATGCTGAGCTTAGGTTTGATTCCCCTCATGCACTCGGAACTCTGTGTTCTGCTGCTGCTCCTGTCAGTGGAGTGGAGTGTGGTCTGTCATCACCAATACATAAGGGAGAAAAACAAGAGCCCCTCCGGTAGGTTGTTAGGAGCTTTCTCCCCGTTTTTGGGAAGAACGGAGTGGGATCCGTGTGATTGCACAGGACGACTTTTACCTGCATAATAAACCCCAGCAGTGTCAGATAAAAATAGGCATTGTTATCAGGAAAGCAGAGCCGTGGGGTCAGAGAGATGGCTCAGCAGTTAAGAGCTCGTGCTGTTCTTAACAGAGGACTGGTGTGGGTTCCAAGTACACACAATTGTGTGACTCCAACTACCTGTAAGTTCTAGGGATCCGATACCTCTCGCCTCAGCCAGCATCTGTACCCATTTGTACTGATCCACACACAGACATACACCTATACAAAATCAAAAATAAAATTTAAACGACGTTAACGGAGGATTATTTCAGTTCTGAGTTCTGTTTCTGACACAAGGAAGGCCATATCAAGTGTTAAGTACTTAGCGTAATAAGAGATCGTAAAAGCACAAAGGGGTTAGTGGCTCATTCGCCCGATCACCTCACTGGGGTCACAGTAATCACTGACTTTTGCTGACGTATAGTACCGATGGCCAGATAATTCTCTGAAATGTTTTGCGCTGTAAGAGATAAGAGAATGTGTGTCTGCGTTGACATGCATAGGTCATAAATCTATAAGCTTAAACCACCGGGGAAACTTGCTGATGGCATACAGCTTAGGCGGGATGGCCTCATGCCCTTGGAGAGCAGCTTTGACTCTGTCACCAGGAGAGCCCTCTATAGTCACTGACTCACTAATCAACTGAAAAGATGGAAGCGCACGGCTTCTGCCAGCCACTTTATGTCACCTGTCCATCTGCACACCGTGGTGAACATGCCCTAGTTAAGCATTTTGGTGGCACCGTGTATCTAAGGCAGAACCAAGTTCACAGCTTGGAGCCAAGGCCCCTCCCTCCTCACGTCTCCTCCGGGCAATGAGGGGCTTGGGTCTGGTTTTCTCTTTGGGCATGTCCGAGAGCACAGGCTCGCTGTTCTATTCACTCAGCTTGCTACCTGCTCACAGCCAAGAGGAGGATTCCGCAGCATATGGGATTTATTGGGAAAGGTCTAGGTTATGTGTCCAGTGGCACATTCTTCCATTGTCACGGGTGATTTGAATGTCATTGACATTTCCCTGAAGAGTTGGTTCTGCTAACTTGAAAGAGAGGCCACTGCCTTGGGGCCTCTAGGTCCTTGCAGAGCCCACCAGGCACTTTTCTGCTTGTACAGACATTCCCAGCATGGCCTAGGTTTTAAATGACTCTTCCTGCATGGGGAGCTGATGGGGGGAGGTGCTGAATTTGGACCTTATTCGATCCCCCAGCAAAATGTAGGAGGTGCGTAGAAATGTGAGCCAAGGCCAGAAAAGACACTGCTTCCTGTTAGAGGGTTGACAAAGGCTTTGAGACAAGCAGGAGGCAGACATTTGAACAGCAGAAGCCATGGTTGTGACCGGGCCTGCTTGTTTGTGTGTCTGAGCACGTATTTGTATGTATAAATGCACATGTCTTCTGTGTGTGTATCTAAGGATGCCTGTTCCTGTGTGTATGTGTGTGCATGTTTTAGTAGTCTGTATTTATGTGTGAGCCTGCATATATCTGGGTGTCTATGTCTGTGGATGTATGTGTGTGGTGTTGTATATGTGCATCTAGGTGTGTGCACCTACGTGTCTGAATGTCTAGCAAATGTGTGATTGTGGCTATGTGTCTTATGGCTGTATATGTGATATATATGTGTGTGTGTGTGTTTGTGTGTGTGTGAGTGTGTGTGTGTGAGAGAGAGAGAGAGAAAGAGAGAGAGAGAGAGAGAGAGAGAGAGAGAGACTATGTTTATCTGTGTAGACGCATGGCATATCTGTGAGCATTCATGCATATGCATGTGCCTATATATAAGTGTACATATATGAAGCTGAGTGTACATGTATGTATGACCACATTTGCATGTATGTGTGGCTGTGTATCTGTGAATACCTATGTGTTTTGGTCTATGAGTCTGTGTGTTTGTGTGTGTCTTCATGGCTGCGTAGGTCTGTGAATGTGTAGGATATCTAATGTGCATGAGTCTATATATTGTTTATGGTTTTGTTTGTGTTTGAGTGAATGTACGTGTGCACCTTTATGACTCTACATTTGTGTGTATGTGTGTCTATTTGTATTTGTTCATAGGTATGCAAATGTATGTATCTAAACGAGCCCAGGTATGTGTCTGTGTGTGTGTCCATGTAAGAATGTATGTTCATGTCTGTGTGTCTGTGTGTATATCTGTATTCATGTGTATATACATTTGTCTATATGTATGAGTGAATATTTATATGCTGTTGTTCAAAGACTATGTGAGAATGTGTGTATATCATCATTGTTCATGTATATGCATATGTGTCTAAAAGAGTACATACATGGCTATGTTTGTGTGGGTGTGTCTATGTCCATGTGTGTATGGGACAAGTAGGATTTATTTGAAAGCAACAGGGAAGCATTGGGGACTTTACATACACACCAGTAACACTTGCCACCAGGGCGTGCACATCTGGCCTTAAAAAATAACCTGTGAGAGCAGCTGAACTCAGAGCTCACAGATGTCTCCGGAACCCCATGGCCTTTTCATCATGCCGCAGAGGGAAAAGGCATCCGGGGACCTTTACTTAGTGACAGTGAGCTGCTACACGGCAGCTCCTCGTGACACAGAGGAAGAAAAGGCTGTGAGGTGAGATGGGAAAAAAGGCAATCCCCCACACCGCCCCGTTAAAACCTTGAGCTCCGTGATTGTGCTTAGATCATGCGGCGAGTCTGACTGCTTTGCCAGTACTATGCATAAATAGCTGCCTGCTTCAAGACACGTGGAGCGTCTGTCACAGGCCCACTAAAACAACGGCGACATTTCAGTGTGAACACACATGGTCTGTGGATACAGTTCAGAAACCTGCTAGCAAAATTACCTTACAGAATTTTGGCAATAAAGATCACGTCCCCGTAAGGTTTTGTCAAGCTTAGAAAAAGCAGGTGGTTCCTGTGGAAACTTTCCCACTACATGCTCCCTACACCAAACACTGCAGACAGGGCTGTAGGGGCCCAGAGCGCCTCTCACCCCACACCCACACTCTAGGCTTTGTTTCCTCACCCATGAAATGCCACCAGATTGAGACAGGAACTCAGGAGAGGAAGAATTCCCAACTCTCCTTTGGGCAAATTCCTTTCTTAGTGTTGTCTGTGCCTGGGTGACTTCTGCTCCCATTTTATTCTCAGGACCCTCCCTAAGGGTAATGGTGAACCGTACCTGCCTGACCTCCAATGATCACTGGCATTGCTGCAATAGCAGGAATTTCTCTTAAACACACACACACACACACACACACACACACACACACACACACACCACACAAACCCAGTGAAAGGTTTTGATCATTAGCAATGCACATCGGAGGCACAAGGCGAGGGAAGAGGCCTTGTGTGGGTCACCTGTGCTTTTAGACCCTGTCCGCTCTGGGTGGCTGGTGCCCCCGCCCAGACTGGCTGCTAACATTTTTTGCTCATTTTCACAACTGAGAGAGGGCAGAGTCTCTGAGCCCATCTCCACTGTGGGGAGAGCTGTTATCATCCTGTGCTTTCCTGATTCCAAACGCTCTGGTCTTAAAGTCCAAGGCAAGATATTCACGAAGCACCAGGCATGACTGCGGAAACCGGGAAGCCATTTCTTGGATTACTCTGGCTTATCTGTCCCTTCATGATATAAGGCCAAGAAAAGGATCTATCTCATGGCTTTCCAGTTTTCCTTATCGTAGTAATTCTGTCATTTATTGAAAACATGTGGCTCCTGCTTTGGGGGGAGCTCTGCATTGATTGTAATGTTTAGAGCAGGTGTTGACGAATCTCCCCTTCACTCTGCCGAACTGCATTCTCTTCAGATTTAGTCTGACCTTTGGCATACATGCCTGTTTATCAGGAGAAGGTTTTGTTTCTGGCCACTCTCTCCTTTCACCCTCCTCATGTCTTGCTCTTACTATTGAAAGGTTTGGGAGAACCCTGTTAGTCTGGGCAAGCCCTCTGACCGCGCTGACACTGCGGAATACCAGATCCAGTCTCTTCTCTGCAAGCCTGTTCATATCTGAAGGTCTGGGGGGAAGACCAGGCTGGCCCAGCTTCAGGGGATGGAACCTGCTACCTGAGCACCACAATTGCTCCTTGGATGGTGTTACAGCTCAGTCAGATTAAGAACCACCGACCTAGATCAAACCAACTTGCTATGCCTACTGTAAAGACATGGCACATTTCTATTCATCCGGACAGCTCCAGGTGGGTTATGGGCCTCCATACGGTTTGCAAACGACTGGCCCGAGGTGTGGTTTGCCCGTGATCATGCAGTGACTCATTCTTATCATATCTAATCCAAATAATACCATTACTGTTCCGGGGAAATCTAACCTAATCCCTGATCGTACCAGTCCCCAGTGATTACATCATCACCGAAACTCCCCAAAGTACATAGTCTGAGCAGTCACTGAGCTTTTCAAAACAAAAAGGGAATGTCCTTTTTTCCTCTTCATGTATTCCCCACTTGCTGCTATTCTGGAAGTTTCTTCCTTACTTCAGACATGTTAAGTCTTTTTTTTTTCCTTCTAGAAATTAAGTTTCACAGGAAACACAATTCTCTCTCTCTCTCTTTCTTTCTTTCTATTTATTTATTATATGTAAGTACAGTGTAGCTGTCTTCAGACACTCCAGAAGAAGTCAGATCTCATTACTTATGGTTGTGAGCCACCATATGGTTGCTGGGATTTGAACTCAGGACCTTCCGAAGAGCAGTCAGTGCTCTTAACCACTGAGCCATCCCTCCAGCCCATGTTAGTCTTTCCAAAGGGACCACTTAATGGTC